>JAXRJS010000014.1:8150000-8452500 GCA_037127375.1 Dione juno | reverse complement strand
TAATTCTTGAAGAGAATAAGACATAATATATATATATATATATATATATATATATATATATATATATATATATATATATATATATATATATATATATATATATATATATATATATATATATATATATATATATATATATATATATATATATATATATATATATATATATATATATATATATATATGTGTACATAGGAATACGTAAATATTAAATATATATATACACTAATTACCATATTGAAGGTTTATAGGTTTAGCTTCACATATACTATTTGAGACGTCGTTTAAATACCCCACATGTCTGGGATCGTCTCACTTCCAATGGCAGCTCATTCTATAGTTTGACTGTTTTAACAGTAAAAGTGTCACCATAGAATTTTGCGCAGCATAAAGATATTTCAAGGATGTTGTTACCAAGGGAACGCAGGCTTGGGAATGATGGGAGTCGGTTCCTTGATGTAACGGGAGTAAAGAAGAGTGAGGGAGTGTAGATGACGCCTGTGTTTAATTGTTAACCATTTAAGTCGCCTACGGTACTGCGACGTATAGTTGTGTTTCCTTAACCCAAAGATAAATCTTATCATAAGATTTTTATATTATGAAATTATTTATTTCTCGAAACTATTCACATAAATTTTTAGATAAAATTTACATAACGGGTGGGTTTAATGGGCAAGAATGTATGAATAGTGTGGAAGTCTATGATCCCGACACAAATCAGTGGACGAACTTGGTACCCATGCGCTCCCGTCGCTCCGGCGTTTCCTGCATTGCTTACCACAACAAGGTATTTAGGTATAATACAATTATACTGATTTATTTTTAATTCTATGTCAAAAGTTATTTGCTAACTGGCATCCTGAGTACCGATAGTTATGTAGGTAACAAAGTGATGACACTATTGCTTGTGTTAACGTTAAAGTAATTTAACTGTTTAATTACGTTCTCATTTTGAAAATCCAACATTTTATTATGGATATATATTGACATTTATTTATCAAAAATATTAAGTTATTTGAGTAATTTTTGTTATTATCATTAGATCTACGTAATTGGTGGTTTTAATGGAATATCAAGAATGTGTAGTGGAGAAGTATTCGATCCAAATACGAATACGTGGTCGCCAGTACCGGACATGTATAACCCTCGTAGTAACTTCGCTATTGAAGTAATTGACGACATGATCTTCGCCATCGGCGGTTTTAATGGTGTCACAACGATATATCATGTAGAATGCTATGATGAGAAAACTAACGAATGGTAATTATGAATACATAATAGAAAATTAAATATAAAATATCTCGGCTCCAAATTACCAATTTTGATCACATTGACTCTTCTTCTTCTCTTCTTCTTGGCATTAGTCCCGGCTTATGCCAGGGTCTGCCTTCCGACTAAGCCTACTCCACTTTGCACGATCTTTAACATCCTCAGTGGACAATCTATTGGCTCTCATGTCTTGTGTCACGACATCCAGCCATCGCTTCCTTGGGCGTCCGGGTGGTCTAACTCTAGGGACAGACATGTCAAGGCACTTCCTTCCGACATAGTTCTCAGATCGGCGCATAACATGGCCATACCATCTCAGGCGACTCTCTTGGAGCTTATCCGCTACGTCACGGACCCCAAGACTACCTCGAATGAATGTGTTGCGTATGCGGTCGGACCGCGTAACGCCACACATCCATCTCCATCACATCACAAGCATCTTCATCTCCGTGACGTGAAGCTCCTGAGTGTGCCGAGATAATGTTGGCCAGCATTCGCTGCCGTATATAAGAACTGGTCGGATAATGCTCTTGTATATCAGTCCCTTGAGCTTGGGTGGTATTCTGCTATCGCAGACCACACCAGTGACCTCCCGCCATTTGGCCCAGGCAGCGTTTATACGGGCATGGATGCCATGGTCGATGACTCATGCATAACGGCTCCAAGGTACCTGAACTTCTCCGACTTAACGGCTGGCTCAGGCCCGATATGGATGGTGCTCGAGTCCGGGTTCCCGCAAGCCATGTACTCGGTCTTTGACACATTCAGTTTGAGACCACCGTTCTCAAACACACCCTTCCAGGCGTTCACTTTACGCTCCAGCATCAGTCGGTTCTCGTCGATGAGTACTATGTGATCGGCATACATCATCAGCCACGGAGGCTGCCATTGGATGTGAGCCGAGACAGTATCCAGCACTACATTGAATAAGAACGGACTAAGAGCTGAGTCCTGGTGAGCCCCTACTGTAATCGGCTTGGTGTCGCCAACAGCGGTCCTAACCACTGAAGCGGAGTCGTTGTACATATCTCTAATAACCTCAATATAGGCTTCAGGGATCCCCTTGGATCGCAATGCCCACCAGATACACTGACGTGGCACACAGTCAAAGGCCTTCTGCAGGTCCAAAAAGGCCACATGCTCTCTTTTTTTCCCTGTAAGCCTCCATCAAAGTTCTGAGGGCAAAAATGGCGTCCATAGTGCCTGATCCTGGTTGAAACCCATACTGAGACTTAGAGACAGTACATTCTTGGCGGAGCCTGAGGCCGATCATGCGCTCGAAGAGCTTCATGGTGTGGCTCATAATCTTAATGCCCCTATAACTTACCGCAATCTTGAACACTACCCCTTCCTTTGTAAATAGGGATAATAAAGCTTTGCCGCCACTGATGTGGCATCTTTCCAGTATTCAAGATATGGTTAAACAGGTCAGTAAGTATAAGCACACCAAGAGAGCCCAACGATTTCCACGCCTCGATCGGGATGTCGTCAGGTCCTACCGCTTTTCCGTTCTTCATGCGTCGAAGACAATTACGAGTTTCGTCACGGGTTATTGGAGCAACAAGTCCGAGGTTAGGAGATAATTCAGGAGGAAGACTACAAGACTGCTGAGTGTTCAGCAGCTCCTTAAAGTAGCTTCTCCATCTCTCCTTCACAGAGGCATGACTACAAAGCAACGTGCCTCGAGAATCTCTGACGCAAAGACATTTTGTAATATCTTGCGTCGCTTTATCTCGAGCACGAGCCAGTTTGTATATGAGCTTCTGCCCCTCCACAGTTTCAAGTTTATCGTACAATGACGACAAACTTTCTCTGCGGGCTCTGGCTACAGCTCTTTTGCTGGCCCGTTTCGCTGCTATGTACTCCAGTCTGTCTTCAGGAGAGTTGGAATGCTGCCATTCTTTAAACGCAGCCTTCTTTTCCTGAATCACCCCCTGCACCTGGTCATTCCACCACCATGTCTCCCTGTCGATGACACGCCCACCCTTAGTAACACCAAGAACTCGCTTGCCCGCCGCAATGATTGCTGAATGAACTCGATCCCATGCAGTCTGAGCGGTCTCGGTGTTAGTCCGTAGATTTTGACTCTCCACCTCCGCCAAGAAGTCTGTCTGCATCGGCCCATTCAACAACCACCACTTAATCCTAGGCTTGCGTTTTTCAGCTACTTTCTTTTTCGGGGTAACATAGTCGGTCGGTAGTCCATGACAAGGAGGCGATGTTGGGCCGTCAGGCTATCGCCGGGAATGACCTTACAGTTGGTCACCCTGCCTATATGACACCGTCTAGTCAGCAAATAATCAATTTGAGTTGAATGGGACCCGTTCTTATACGTTATAAGGTGCTGAGGTTTCTTCTGGAAGAAAGTGTTCACGATGGATCAGACGCAATGCAGGTTCTTAGAATATTTTCTCCCTCTGCATGGCGAAGACCATATCCAAAACCCCCGTGAACACGTTCATACACCTCAGCGACCCTACCCACGTGACCGTTCAAATCCCCCCCAACTAAGACTGATTCGGTAGACGGTATAGCGAGTAGGACCTCTTCATACTGCTCCCAGAAGGTCTCCTTTTCAGCCGCTCTACAACCTGCCTGTGGAGTATAAGCACTGATTAAGTTTGTGATAACGCCCTCGATCAGTACCTTTATCCGCATCAAGCGGTCGCAGCGACGGTCCACTTCAAGAAGCCCATTCTGAAGCTCTTCAGAAAGCGCTACCGCCACACCGTTTTAGCCTGTAGGTGACCCAGTGTATATAAGGCGGTAACCCTGCCCGATGTTACGAGACTTATTGCCCTTCCAGCGAGTTTCCTGAAGGAAAGCACACTGGACCCGACGTCTCATGAGTACATCTGCGAGTTCTCTGCATCGTCCGGTTAGAGAGCCAATATTCCATGTTGCAAAGCGGAGTTTCCGTCTGGGTACTGACGTCGTTAGCCGTGCCCGTACTTGACACGGTAGCCCTTGCCCACTTATCGCAGGTGTAGGGCGATGTGCCTGCGCATCGTTTAACGGCGACGCCCTAGCCATACCTATACAGCTTTATTCCAGATCGGTCCATACGAGTTGCGAAGTGGTTTTTTAGTGGAGCGATTGCCATCTGACCTCCAAACCCATTACTGGGAGAAACCAAGAAAGGAAAGGGAATAACAGGCAGAAAGACTTGGAATATAGGGGAGGGACATCACTTACATGGATTGGATCAGGTTATGAAAGTGGTGGCTCGAGATCCCGGGGTCGCGTACCCGTATGTCAAAAACCAAATATCGGATTGACTGTCCATAGAATAATAAATTGTTCAAAAGCAATTACAGTTTTTCGGCTCAATAACGAGCCTATTCGAGCCCACCCACAACTCTCATAATAGCAACTTCCCCGGGACCACGATCGACCTGATCGTGCACAAAGGGGTCGATGCTAGCTCGGTGTCCCTCGAACAGCCGGAATCCCTACCTGATGCCTATGGGTCTGACCACCTCCCCGTCCTCTTTGCCGTACGGGGAACGCCAGCAATCGCAGTGCGCCCCCCTCCTAGGGGATTGATCTGCTGGCCTCGGTTTGAAGCTCTCGTCGCACAGCCGACGCCACCACGTGAGGAACCGCTGGTTGATCCGCCCAGTGTCGACAGACTCGAAGCGTCGATCACGGCGGCGATTCAGACCGCCCTCAGTGAAGCCGCTGCACCAGCCAGCTCAAACCGAATTCCCCCAACTCCTCGGCACATTGCCAAACTCATTGCGCGGAAGAGTAAGACGCGCATTGAGTGGCAAAGGACCCGCGAGCCAGCCACCAAGGCGAAACTCAACGACTTGGTGGAACGAATCCGCGTAACGCTCGCGTCGGCCTCCGCAGGAAACTGGGATGCGAGGATTCAGGCCGCCAGCGAGGACTCCACCTCGCTGTCTAATCTGTGTCGGCAGATTATCAAGAAGCCTCCTCCCATCAGACCCCTATACCATCCAAATGGCACGCTGCGCTATGACTCCCAAGGTAGGGCCGACATACTGGCAGACTACCTTGAGAGTCAGTTTGCGCCTAACCCCAGCATGCGACCGGAATTCCATACGCGGCTGGAGACAGCGGTCATCAACTTTCTCGGTAACCCACCCAACCCGTTTCTTCCCCCTCCTTTCTTCTTCCCGTCAAGCATGAAGAAGGCAATCGCGTCTCTAAAGCCTCGTAAAGCTCCGGGGATAGACGGCGTGCCCAATCTGGCGCTCCACCATCTACCCAGGAAAACCATTGCATCACTTACCAGGCTCTTCAACGCCATCCTGCGGGTGGGCTATTTCCCCCAGGCTTGGAAAGAAGGCCTGGTGGTGATGCTACCGAAGCCGGGTAAAAATCGCAGACGACCTGAGGGATATCGCCCCATCACCCTGCTGAACGCCTCATCCAAACTGTTCGAGAAGCTACTGTTACCTTTTATACATGCGCATTTCGAACCGCGCCCCGAGCAGTTTGGATTCCGTAGTGGACACTCGACCACCCTTCAGTTGGCTCGAGTCCTACACTTCGTTGCAGCCTCACTGAACAGGAAGGAGAAACCAGTGGCGGTCTTCCTGGACGTGTCCAAGGCGTTTGACAGGGTGTGGCACACTGGGTTGCTGTATAAGTTAACCCAGGTGGGCACTCCGTTCCACATCGTAAGGATCCTGGCCGAATTACTCCGCGGCAGGACCTTCCGAGTTAAAGTGGATAACGCCCTGTCCCCTTCCCACCCCATCGCAGCAGGGGTCCCACAGGGTAGCACGTTATCGCCTACCTTTTACGCAGCCTACACGGATGATATCCTGTCTCACCAGGACACCATGTTGGCGCTTTACGCAGACGACGTAACGATCCTGGCAAAGTCCCTCAACGCCAAACACGCGACGTTGAAACTCCAGCGAGCCCTCGACCTCCTCCCGAACTGGTTGGCGGAGTGGAGGCTCACGCTTAACGTGGCCAAGACCCAAACGATCTCGTTTGGCAGCCACAGAGCGCTGCCTAATCCGCCGAACATCCAAGGCGAACAGGTCGGCTGGACTCGCCATGTCACATACCCGGGTGTCGTCATCGATAGGCGACTCTCGATGGGTGCCCAGGTATCCAAGGCCAGAACCGCGGCGAGAGCTGCGCCCCAGAATGGTACTCCCTGACTAGCCAAAACCTTCGCAACATCTTACAGGTGACGCAAAATGTGACCCTCCGAAGAGCCACTCAGGCCCCTCGATACGTGAGGAACGCCACTATACAGCGCGACCTCCGTATTGAGAGCCTAGAGGACCACATTTCCCATTTGGCTGCCCGCATCTTCCAACGTGCTGACGTTTCAGACCATTTACATATCCGGAACATCGTACTATGGCATTCCCGTCCACCAGATGCGCACAGGTTCCCCAGGGATCTCCTCCCTCCTTCCTCTCCCGATTCCTGAACTGCTACTACGGTCGCTGGTCGCCTAAGCTGGGTCTCTCCTGGGCAACCAGGAGCCTCACTTGACTGGGCTGACCGCCCTAAGTAACACACGGCTCTCCCTTAGTGAACTCCCCACAAAAACCCTGTCCCTTTAAAGGACACATTGCCTGGGCTTAAGCCCAACACAAGGACGCGCCCATATTAATAATGGGCGGAGGTAGAACCTAACGGGCAAAGGGCTACGCCCTGGAACCGTTTGCCTCTCCCCCCTCGGGGGTCGAGAGTGAGAAAATACGGCTCAATAACTCAACCTTCACAACTTTGTCAGTCACTACTTAAAGTAAAATAACTCTCAGGGATTACTTACTATTATTACTTTTGTACTCTTTCATTCAACATTTTAAAGTGGCAAATTAAGCATCTATTCCTTATTAGAAATAATTTATTATTTATATTTATATTATATTGATTGTAATAATTGATTTAGGTACGAAGCGACAGACATGAACATCTATAGGTCTGCATTGTCAGCATGCGTGATTATGGGATTACCAAACGTATACGATTACATACACAAACACCGTGAGCGTCTCATGGAAGAAAAGCGACAAAAGATTTTACTATCTGAAACAGCTCGTCATGGACAGCATCGGACCGCTTTACCTGATGTAAGAAATATTGAGAGATAGATGTAAAATTTTTTTAATTAATTATTAGCAGGCTTTAATTTATTAATTATTGGCTTAGTGTACTTTTATGTGGTGGAAGATACTTTTTGAGTGACTTTCATATTGAGCCTCCACTCCCTCCTTTACGAACTCTATTGCAGCATTTCACTATATAATATATGCTTTTTATATTAATCAAAACTTTGGTGATATATTTTCTATTATTTATGATTGCAATATTTTATTTATTTACATCACGTAACTGATATCATTATGAGAATTATAAAACAAAGCCACATATTGCGATAAATTTGCTCTAAAGGTCGATTAAATCATAACTTTTATGATACCCTGTGATCTTCTATTTTTTCTCCTTTTTAACTAGCTAATATAATATACTATGAAGTAGTAAATGTAAGTTTTAAAATAAAGTGAATATATTATTCATTATTATCAGTAATTCATTAAAATAATTACTCTATTATAATGTACGTACTTCACTTGTCTTTGTTTTTAAAGCTTCTGGGTTCTTGTTAATTATCACGATAATTAGATACTAAAATATACATAATATTCTAAAAATAATTTCAGTCTAAAATCCACTAAAGTCCTAAAAAATAATCTCCTCCTTAATTATATACTTATAAATTACTGTGCATCTATTAAGATATTTGCTAATACAATTGCTTAAGCGGTTTAGCGTAGATACTTATAAATAAGAATATTAAAATATTTATTACCTTACATTGGTTTTATGGTTCCGCACCTTAAAAGGCAAAACAGAACTCTTATAGGATCAATTTGTTTTCCAACTGCCGGTATTTCTGTCTGTCCGTCTCTCAAGAAGGCTGTACTCCGTGTAAGTGCCAGATGTCGAATAATATGTAAGTTCGTCTTAGGCCTTCAATATGGCGGAAAGTATTTGGTAAGCATGAAGATACACGATCACGGAGGTATCAAGCTGAAATTACATTCAAATATATATACGATATTTTTGATAGCTTTTCAGCAACATAGATAACCTCAGAATGACTAAAAGTTGTGACACACCTTAGTAAAAAAAACGTCTTAAGTATCGGTGAAATGCGAGTTAGACTCGCGCACCGAGGGTTCCGTACCAGTTTCATGATTGTAAATTTTTATTACTTTAATTTTTAGTTAGTTCTTAAGTAGTAGGTATAGTAAAATTATTTTTGATAATTTCAGGTACACTTGATGGATGATAACGACGACATGCTAGAGCAACTTGGCTTAATGGAGAATCATATTAATAATGAATTGCCGATACCACCGCCGCCACCGCCTCCACCTCAACACATGGAGCATGACAGAAATTAATTATAATCATATATTCAATAATATTTAGGTTGGTATATGTTATTGTAAACACACTTATAAAGATGAAGCGTAAAAAGACAAAGAAAGAAAGAGATGAAAGAATAGGGAAAAAGATAACGAACAATTTCCGGGTAAACTTGAATAAATTCTTGCGAGATCTTAATATTTCTTGGGGATGCTCGTTAACCTATTGAATGAATGGAGTGCTTTCAAAGGACAGTGAAATATTAACAGAACAGCCATACATTTTGCATCGATGAGTGAAATTGTATAAGTATAATGAAGTGTGCGGATTTGATGATGATTCTACCTCAAGTAGCAGCAACAGGCTTAGTTTTAACGTAGCAAATGGTGAAATCCACAGAAAAGAAGCTGCAGTGTCATAAGTCGTTTGAAATAGGGTAAGGCAGCGGGAGCAGATGTAGTTACTACCGAGATGATCAATTATAATGGGCCGAGCATCTTGATCTTTTCTTTGTTTCTGTGTAATTTATGCTGGAAAAGGGCGTATGATACCATATGATTGGTGAGGTGTAGTCATCTTAAGGTTTGGAGCAATCAGTTTAATTAACTTGGTTGATCAGTAAGAGGGATCTGTAGAGCTGTTATGGGAAGCCTGGGGAGGCTTTAGACGTGGAGGAGGGTGCATTTATCAGACCTTTTCCCTCCACATGATCATAGGAAAAATTTTGGCTGCTTATCAAATGTTGTTTGTGCTTTTGTGGAAATAAAAAAGGTTTTGACAGGATTGTTAGAAATGATGTATGTGAGATACTGCCCCAGTAAAATGTGAGCAGTCCCGGGCTGCAGGCTGTAAAGTCTATTTACAGATATCACTCAATCTTCCAGACATTCAATCTGGTGTCAAATAAGTCATGTCAGCTTAGTTGTTAGATTTGTATTTGGGTAGCTGTCTCCAGGGAGTAAAAAAAAGCGACATGAGACTGAATGTAGGTAGCTAGGTATCTTGGGGTATATAGGCTGATATACGCTGGTGATGCAGTCATTGCATGGTCATTTCCACTCGATGAATTTGAAAATAAAGGTCTAAACCTGAATGCGAGTAAGACAAAGATTCTGATATTTGAATGAACGTAATGCAAGATAATTGTAAATGGAAAGATATTAGAAAAAGTGAATAGGTATGCTGGGGAAGTATGTTAAGTAGAGATGGAAAATACAAAATAGGAAAATTTAAATTCAAAATTGGTAATACTATTAACGTTGCCTGGCTGCATTGATGATGAAGACGGTGAAACGTCAGCATAGTCACGCTGTTGAGTCGGCAGCTGAACGTGGGTTTTACAAAACCGAAATTCGCAATGATAATTGTAAATGGAAAGATATTAGAAAAAGTGAACAGGTATGCTGGGGAAGTATGTTAAGTAGAGATGGAAAATACAAAATAGGAAAATTTAAATTCAAAATTGGTAATACTATTAACGTTGCCTGGCTGCATTGATGATGAACCCGGTAAACTGTCAGCATAGTCACGCTGTTGAGTCGGCAGCTGAACGAGGGTTTTACAAACCGAAATTCGCAATGAGGAGAATACACAAAATGGAAGGTACTACCGAGGATGTCGTAGTCCGAATGAGGGATAATATTTTCAGGAAATGTCGAATGAATAGTAAAGTAAGTGTCGAGGATACTGGAAAAAAGTATGTAGGGACGCTCCGTTCTCTTTTTTGCTAAATTCATGCCGCTAGGGATAAAGTGTGCAGCTATAAGAAGATTTTTTACTAATACATCTGTTTTTGACAGGTAACTACAACAAGTTTACGCTTAGTTACGCCTTGGATTGATTACTTCTTTGAAATATAAATATAATAGAAAACTAAATATCATGTGTACTATCAGTGAAATTTTTATATCATTATATCCACTTTAGAATATTTGGCTTTATTCAAATGTTTTTATAATTCATAATATGAATCATTTAACATGTATACTTAAAAATATTTTTTGATATATATTAAAATTTTCGTATAGTATATTATATTAATTTGAGCATGTACAAATATTGTTTTAATTTATTTTTCCTTAACAAAATATTAACAAAATTATAGCCGACCTACTAGTAGGTACATTGGTTTATTGGTTATAAGCTTCTTACCCTCCTATTAAATAAAATTTTATTCTGTCTTCAAATATGTATATGATAAAATATAAAAATATAAATCTTTTACAATTTTGTATTCATAAATTATTTGGAGGTAGGTATTTATTTAAAATATAATGTATCTAATATCTACGTATATTTGGTACTTAATTATACGGAAAGAACTAAAATTATATACAATGATATTTATTCTAAATATATTTGCTAGTACCCGATTGGCAATAATTGGGTCTATAAAACATCAATGAAATTAAATTATATTAAATTTATTAGTCTAAAATAGAAACTTGTATAAAGAGTTATAGGTAGTGTATAGAGAGAAACGAATAAATACTCATAATGCAACAGAAACGTTAATGAAGTACCTTTATTATTTGATTTTCTCTAATCTTGACTTGATTTTATCATTCAATAATAAAGTTACTATTTTCTATATCATATTTTTAAATATCGTATTTATATTCCGAGTTTTCGCACACAACACCCTCACTAATAGTACTTGCTTGAACTAAGTTAGTAGATTCATTTGTTAATAATATATGTTGCCAAGCTCGCTCGGTCCAGGCAACTGCAGTAAAACAAGCTCCATTACTTATAAATGCCCGTAAGGTCACGGCACCAATCCCTCTACCTAAGCACTTCCACCCGTCCGTCTTTATTGATTTTACAAAGCAATCCCAAGCACTAGAATATCGTCCAATTGCATCACCTTGATATCTTGATTTCACCACGTCTATAGGATATAGGATTATCCAAGACAGCGCTCCAGCTATACCTCCAGCAGTAAATACTTTCATAACCGACTGATCTCCTCGAGTCATCGCTTCATATGATGTGAAGTAAATAGCTAAAGCGGGACTATCTCTAACTATTGTTATGGACAGGCCTCGAAATAACGCTCTATATCCACCAGTTCTCAAGATATAACGGGCTCCACCCCACGCTCCAGTAGGCACGCGCTCCGTAGGTTTTGCTAACTGCTGACGTGTTTTTACTAGTTCTACTGGCGCGCAAGCAAAACTTTGTAGCGTTCCTGCAACGCCTCCGGCTATTGCATGTGTTGACAAAGAATCCGGATTAGGCAATGCTCGTTTTGTGTTTCCATATGTACCAAAAACTATAGCATTTATTCCAGCTATGCCACCTAAGGGCGCCCCAACTCCACGATATGCCGTTGATAATGTCCCGCCTTTTAAAAGAGATTTAGCGCATTCTAATGCACTACCTCTACCTGACTGCACATGTACTTTTAAAGTGTCCAATGGATGGCCAGCAATTATTCCAGCACAACCTGAAGTTGTAATGTAAAGTTAGTTTACGATATTTGCAGACAAATTAAAAATACAATGATAAAAATATAATTTAATTTTGTATTTTGTAATTTTATATAAGAACTCACCACCAATACATCCAGCAATAAAATCCAACGCCATTATCGTAATGTTAAGTATTGAATACTTATTAATAAAACCGATACCTGCAATAGAACAGTTCAAATCATGTGTCCTTCGGAAACATAAACTGGCTAAAAACTTAATATTAAACAAGATACGTAATCGATCTTGTTTACTTTAAAATATAGATATAAATACACACATCAATAACATTTTCTATTTTCATTATTCACGAAAACATTTTTAAATCGATAATAGCACCATCACATTTCAGCATCATTTTTGTCCAATGGTCAAATAAAGATCAGAAACTACATCTTATTTGCAAACTTATTAATAAACTTTTATAAAACGACCTGCTATCATGACCCTTGATAAGCACAAAGTATTCTCACCTTCTTTTTGTAGTTCAAATCAAGTAATCGTAGTGGGAATTGACGTTGTCACCACTAGATGTTATACCAATAAACATATTGGTGATAATACGTTGGATGACTTATCCCGCGAAGAAGCAGCCAAGTGGATGCAAAAAATATTGTGCGAAGATGCCCACCGATCGGCCACAGTCCGTCTCGCTTGTCCGGGTCCGACAGATAGAGACCCTTCCACTACTTATCACTATAGGTCAGGTTTATCTCAAGGGGCATATTATTTGAAATATCTGCTATCATAAATAAAATTTTCTCTACATAAATATAGATACATAAGTATATTTTAAAAACACACTCTTATATGATAGGTTATTACAATATGTCGTAGTCAATAAATGTGGTTAAATAATTTAAAAATAAATTCCTTGAGAACAGGTACATTATTACAATATTATTAGAAAATAAAGTAAAATAGAAATAGCAAAAAGAAAAAGATTATGCGTAGTTTTGTTTTAGTTTAAGTATTTACAACATGTGATAACCTATAAAAAATGAAAAATATTTATTAATCCTAATCCTAATCCTAATCTATATTCTATAGAATATTGCTTAAATTTTCATTAAAAAAATACAAAAAAGATTTTGAAAATCTAAAGATACTGGCGTTCTCAAGACATCTTGATTGGTCTTCTTACGAGAACGAGGAAATAGAATAATACATTCCCTCAAATGAATCGAACCCACAACCGGTCCAGTTTGCAGTCAATCGATGTGCCGCTGCATTGTAGTATAAGAGGGCATGGGATTTTTCGAAACGATTGTGGAGTTTACTTTTAGTCGTAGAGTAGTGCCCTCCATTTTCACTTTTTTATAATATATCAAATTCAAGCGGATGAGTGCCAAGGAACAGGATAAAACACAATGCAATTAAAAAAAAACAAAACATACACAAACATTTATAAATAATATACACACATATCACTTATAGATATATTCATATATATACAAACATACACTATTATATATATATATATATATATATATATATATATATATATATATATATATATATATATATATATATATATATATATATATATATATATATATATATAATGTACATATATGTACAAATACAAACTAGTAAAAAAATTACAAAATGAATACAAAGACGATGAATACAAAGACGATGAATTGAACCTGGGTCAACTATTCTCAAAAGCGAGAAAATGCTTTCTCAGTTGGGATTTAAAAGACTTTAGGGAAGGGCTTGTCTGGATAAGATTGGGGAGTTGGTTCCGAAGACATGCGGCATATACAGAGAAAGATTTCTGCAGGAATTTGGTGTTACTCTTCGGTATGTCGAACATCGGAATGACGCATGACCACCTAGAGCGTGAGGGAGAGGCAAGCACGCTGAAGCAGAAGCGCAGATAGGCAGGACATTTGTGGAAATAGAGAATCTTGAATAGGAGTGTAAGGATATGCATATCACGGCGACGACGAATTGGGAGCCAATTAAGTTGAGCTCAGAATTGAGAAACATTGTCATACTTTTGTAGACCGTAAACGAAACGTTTGGCTAGATTTTGTGATCGCTCTAACTTGTTCAGCAGCTCCTCGGTCACGGTCTATGTTTTAAATCAGGATAACAATATTTTACAATTTTGTTTTAAAGTAAACAAATAAATTGCTGTACATATAATAATATTTCCTTAGGTACACCCAGAGGAAAATCTTCCATTGCAAATATGTTTAACATGTAAATATTCTTTATTGTACTAAAAAAAAGCATAAGAGTAACAACATTTAAAAAAAAGAAAAAGTAGTACACAAAGGTGGACTTATCCCTATAAGAGATCGCTTCCAGCCAACCTATGGTAGTGGATGAGTTTTTAAGCAGCGGGTAAGAATATATAATTAATTATATGTCACACATAAATAAAACTTGATATATACAAATGTGGAACTATAATATATACTAAATACTTACTTATTACAAATACATAAATATTCACAAACATATAAATACACACCATACAAACATACATACATATACATATATAAATATACATACATACACATACACATACATATATATATATAAAATAAAAAAACACAATACATACATACATAAGTGAGCTGAAAATAATGTCACAATGATATTGTCCACTGCTATGAATTTAAAATAAAATGTTGCAACGGTCATAATTTTCTCAGTAAAATATTAAATTCAGATTCAAATGACTTTGATGATAACCAACAACATCTCAGGTACATTTTTATATATTTTTTTATTCATTTGAAACTTTATTATTTCAAAGAAATAATTATATATATATTTCTTTACAAAATAAAATTATTAATGAAATATCTGTTTAAGTAGATCATTAGACAAAAAGGAAATAATCGCTCTAACTTGTTCAGCAGCTCCTCGGTCACATCCAGATAGCAAGCATCGTCGACTTTTGGAAGCATAAGACATTGCGCTAGCATAATTTTAGTTTTGTGAGGGAGGAAGTATTGGAGGCGAAAAAGATAGAGATGAAAAGAGAAATACATGCGCTTGTTGCTTTCGTTGATGTGGGGTGCCCAAGACATGTTACTGTCAATTATAAGACCCAAATACTTAACCTTTGCTATAGGAAAAGTCAAGATAGGCTATAGGAATTGTCACTCCGAAGTATAGAATGTTAGGGACTACATCCAAGTTACTTTTGTGTCTTAGTCTGTTACTGCCTACTATGATAGCCTTAGATTTTTGTGTGTAATTAGTAGACTGAAAGAGACACCTTTTAGAGTTTGGAGTCCTGTCGGCAGAGATTTTCGCCTAAAACTACTTAGGCATTCGACAGACGTATAGGACTGGGCTGGCCAATCCCATTTTAGTAAAGATATTCAAAAGCTATCTAATGAGAATAAGCTAAGAATTCATTTTTTTGCGTGCCGCAATCATCATGATTTTTGATAAAGACAAACATTCACAAATATACTATACAAGCTCTATAGATCTATAGATATCAGCTTGATAGCCAGCTTGCTAGCCCTAGCTTATTTTGTTTTGTTTTAAATATTATTTTCAGGTCCGATTATTGACGGTGCCAACACTTCAAATTAGGATTACATTTTTAATTTACAAATCACACGATAATCAAGATAAAATAATAACCGAAGATCTTGAAATGGATGAAATTATCCATTGACAAAATTTGTTTACTTCAATAATCAAATATGGTAATTTTCATGAAAAAAATTTTCATTCGAACATCATTGTGTTGCACAAGAAAGGCGATAAATTCGACATCAACAATTATGGTTCTATCAATCTTGTCTCCCATCTATATAAATATACATTAATAAAAATAATAGAATATCAGATCTTCCGAAAACTCCAGTGTTCGAGGAAAATTTTTTCGAGTTCTTCTTTGAATTGTATATTCTTTGACGAAATTACTTGTTCTGATTTATTTTGGTTATAATTTAAAAACTATTAAAATAATAATTTTTTTATTCTTGTATACGGTGCAGGTGTAGAATGAGAGAGAAGTAAAAATTATGCAATAAAATCAGTGACAATATACTTGGAAAAGGTACTACTCAGTCAATAATCGGACCCAAAATTATATTTAAGATATAATATACTGTATATGATACTCAAAAGCTATCTACTAGTAATATGGAGGAATAGTAATTATATCTCAGATGATTGGCGAGCCGCAGTCATCATGATTTTGAATTAAGACAAATAGTTTCAGTTATTATTACAAATAGTTTGTAGTAGGTTTCTTTGTAGTAGTTTGTTAGTAGGTTTCTCTTTTGTACAGATCACTGAGCCTAAGTTTGAGTAGGAGCTGGTTTGACGTTAAATCGAGTGTCAAACAAAGTTGCGCCATCTTAAACTGACGGTTTGTATAATAATCTCCAAGGAGTCAAATTTAAGTTGACTTTTGATACAGTGCATCTTAAAATACAAATTGAAGTGTTTGATTGACATTTTGGCACCAGGCAGCTCGAACAGCCTACAACAGCTACAGCAACATTAGCAACAGTGGTGGTAAAAGGCAAGCCTAAAGTGCAGGACCGGACGACTTAGAAGCTGCCTTATTCTTATCCATCTTTATTTACGAAAGCCGTCGAAGCTCACCAAAGTTAGCCCCTCAAAAATATTTTTTTTTCCTATTTTCGACTTTTTTCCTATTAATTTGTTTGTTCATCGTTTGTTCTTAATTGTTCGCTGTTAATAATTGTTTGTTCCCCATTTATTTATTTAAAAAAAATTAATTAAAAATATACCTTCAAGTTAGCCCCCCATTACAATCTTTAATATTTTTCCGTCAATAATGACTCGTGAATATTTATTTTCGATTGTTCGACCATATATCAAATAACGAACATATTTATTTATTTGTTTATTTCTTGTGAACCCTTTAATCTATCTTTTTCATACCTTCTAACGATAGGTAGGAGGAGATGGAAAAAATGTATTTGGTCTAAAGTTTACGGTTATGCACATTATTTTGTTCATTTTTTTATTTTTTTTATTAAACGGTTATACCAATTAATTGCTCCTTCAGGATTTAAAATTGTATTTTTTTTTCACGATTAAAACAACCGCGTAGAAAGTTTAAACGTATGGTTGACGCATGCGCAATACACAAATTTTGCAAACACATTCAACTAATTAAAATTGTTAATTAAACAAAAAACGAGTAATTTCGAAAGAGAACAAATGTATTTTATGCACGAACAATCGAAAATAAATATTTACGAGTCATTATTGACGGAAAAATATTAAAGATTGTAATGGGGGGCTAACTTGAAGGTATATTTTTAATTAATTTTTTTTAAATAAATAAATGGGGAACAAACAATTATTAACAGAGAGCAATTAAGAACAAACGATGAACAAACAAATTAATAGGAAAAAAGCCGAAAATCGGAAAAAAAAATATTTTTGAGGGGCTAACTTTGGTGAGCTAGCCGTCGACTAAATCGGAACGGTATTGCGGCATCTTCATCTACCCACTGGTAAATGACAAAAATATTAAGTCACAGTCGATGCTTGCCATTCAATACATTCGTTACGTTTGCACTATTATTTTGTTTATATCTTTAATTATAATAATTATAATGTACAGTTTTACAATATATTTTTGTGGTTGAATTTTAAACAAATACATTGTAAATTATTATATCGATTTAGCTTGTACGTTTACACTACATTTATGTCATATTGATTCAAAACGCTGCTTTGAAAATGCTTCCACTTTCTGCTGTGGCGCTACTTTAATTTCCTCCCTTTCAGCAGACTTTTTTATTATATTGAGTTAGTACTCCCTATATCTACGTTCGATAAGCTGACTGATAAAAATATAAAACGAATACAGGACTAAGTTAGTTGTCATGTTCATTGACATTTATTCTGTATTTTTTATGGATAACTTGTTTCAACACTTGTTTTATATCATTTAAAACTGAAGATACATATTTTTAACAATTGTATTAATTAATATGATCTTAGAACATGGATTTTGAAAAGTAAAACTTATTTTATGTAAATTTTGCCCATTATCCTATTAAAATTTACCTTTATTTCTTATCTTTTAGTATATTCAAAAAAATTACTTTACCTATTTATTAAACATGGCAAACGACGAAAACGCAAAAACTGGATCGTCAATAGATTTGGAAAGTGAGATACCTTTCACTGCAATTGTGGATATTAACCAAGCAAAAATATTGTTAGTCAATACAGATCTTTCCGAAAAATTAAATACTGGGATGACTTATAATAGTGAAGTAAAAAATAAACCTACAGATGATTTTAATGTTAAATCAATTTGCCGAATTTGTTTGTCGACAGAAAACAATATGATTTCACTTATGTCTAAAACTAGACGCAGTAAAGTGGCAGATATGCTTTTAGCTGTTACATGCATTAAAGTAAGTAATTTTACTAAATTAGATATACTATATACATGTATATATCTTGTAATACTAACTAAAAAAACTAAAAAACATCTATGTTTTAAATCAGGATAACAATATTTTAGAATTTTGTTTTAAAGTAAACAAATAAATTGCTGTACATATAATAATATTTCCTTAGGTACACCCAGAGGAAAATCTTCCATTGCAAATATGTGTAACATGTCACAATGATATTGTCCACTGCTATGAATTTAAAATAAAATGTTGCAACAGTGATAATTTTCTCAGGAAAATATTAAATTCAGATTCAAATTACTTTGATGATAACCAACAACATCTCAGGTACATTTTTGTATATTTTTTTATTCATTTGAAACTTTATTATTTCAAAGTAATAATTATATATGTTTCTTTACAAAATAAAATTATTAATGAAATATCTGTTTAAGTAGATCATTAGACAAAAAGGAAATAGGAATACAAACAATAATTACTGATATAGATAAAGAAAATCAAGACAAAATATATTATATAAGCAATGTGAAAAATAATGGTGTAAATAAAGAAGATGGCTTAAACAATGAGCATAATCAAATAGTAGATAAACTTGATGATCACGAAGGTAATATAATTAAATCTCAATATATTTAATTTAAGGCAAAAGACTATAAAACAGCTACCAACATCTTCAATCTGTAATAAAATGATTTATTTGTATGCAAGCAAAAAATTAAACACTTTCTTCCACTTCCTACATAAGTAATTCCTACATGTGTTGACAAAACTTTTAACTAAAAAAAGTGAATTTGAATTTACAGAAATTGAATACTTAGAAGATGAATTATTTTTTGTCACAGACATTGATAATGAAACTACAAAAAGTAACATCAAGAGGTAAATCTTATTGTACCATGAATGAAATAGAACCATATAATCATTATTAAAAACTAAGTTACATATCATATTTATTTCAGTGGACCAATGTCAACACAAAAGGAAGGTAATATTTTATCAAAATAAATAGCCAAAAAATATGATTATCATGTTAAATGGTGTACTTGCTTGCAGATTTGAAAATAATCAAAACAAAAAGAACACAAAAGAATAAAATAAAAAGATGTCTCAGCTGTGAACTATGTTCTAAGGTTGAATTATTTATAACTTTACACTAAACTTACATTTATATAAGTATTCTATGTGTGTGTGTGTGTGTGTGTATATATATATATATGTGTATGTGTATACAGATACATATATATATATATATATATATATATATATATATATATATATATATATATATATATATATATATATATATATATATATATATATATATATATATATATATATATATATTTGCACAATTGACGATTAGCAAACAGCTTTTTCTCTTGTGGTGTATTTAAATATTTGTACTTTTCCGAGCTTGCTCTTTCCTATGTAGGTTTTTTAGGATATCCCTTGCGTAGTCGCTTATTACTTCCCAAGATGATGTACACGACAGCATTATCTTGACTATATTATCAGGACATATTTGCTTGCCAACTCTGGTATGCAAGGCATCTCTAGCTTCTTCATAGCTTGGACATTCGAAGAAAACATGTTGAGCGTTTTCGTCCTCACCTCTGCACCTTAGACATTCTGGGGTATTCTCATGTTTAAAGCGGTACAAGTAATCTCGGTAGCAGCCGTGACCTGAGAGCATCTGGGTGAGGTAGTAATTAATCTCACCATGCTTGCGGTTCAGCCACGGTTCGATCTTCGATATAAGACGATGGGTCCATCTTCCCTTGGTTGATATATCCCACCTCGACTGCCACTTTGTAATGCTCTTTCGCCTCACATTATGTTTTGCCTAAAAGTTAGATCAGAGTTAACCTTTTTGCTCTGGTACAGATTCATTCGTTCTTCAGTCAATATTTCTATAGGAATCATCCCGGAAATCACGCTTATTGCTTCCATACATACCGTGCGAAATGCGCTAGCTACTCGGAGTGCACCTATCCTATACAGATTGGAGCACCATATAGGAGTACTGATGTGACAACTGTTGACAATAGTCTCCTTCTATTTTGTTAAGGTCCTCCGATGTTGGGCATGAGTCGGGCCAATGTTTTTACGACTACCGTTCCTTTCGCTGCAGCGTATTCTATTTGTTTTTTAAGATTAATACGTGAATCAATCATTATACCCAGGTAGCGAATGTACGGCTGCGTCGTAAGCTCGTGATTGCCGACCCTGAGTGAGGTTGTCTCCATTTGTTTTCTGCTGGTGATCAGTACGGCTTCGGTTTTATGCTCTGCCAGCTCTAGTCCAGCCAGGTTCATCCACTGTCGAATTATTTCGAAGGTCTTATCAAAAGTCCAGTGAATCTCTTCCAAGTGTTTGGCGACTACTACCACTGCCAAGTCATCGGCAAACGTAACCAACCTTGCTTCCCGAGGCACTTCACGCTTTAGTAACCCGTCATACATTATATTCCACAATAGGGGACCCAATACAGACCCTTGTGGTACTCCACCCGAGATTTTGTATTCTTTTGGTCCATCGTCTGTATTATATACGAGTACCCTATCCGCGAAATAGCTAGCTATTATGTTGCATAAGTAAGCTGGTACCTTCATGTTTAAGAGAGCATTCATAATAGTATCCCATTTTGCTGCATTGAACGCATTCTTAACGTCAAGGCTTGCGACGAGGCAGTATTTTTTAGAGCCTCTCTTCTACCTAGCCCCCGATATCGCTTTCCTAGCAGTGTTTAGGACAAGGTTGACCGCGTCAAGGGTCGATTTTCCTTTTCTAAATCCGTATTGGTGTTCCGAAAGTTGTGGCTCAACTACTTTCTCTATTCTACCATGAATTATTCTTTCCAATATCTTTCCCGTTGTATCTAGCATACACAAGGGGCGATATGATGATGGATGATGATCGCTTAGGGGTCTGTTCCCTTTCGGGAGAAGCACCAGTCTTTGTCGTTTCCATGTAGTTGGAAAGGTTCCTTCTTGGAGGCAGGTATTGTAGGTGTCTATGAAGATTTTAGGTATAGTTTTGATTGCAAGTTTCAACGCTACGTTGGGGATGCCATCCAATCCAGGTGCTTTGGTATTTCCTATCCTTTTAACGGCATCCATTAGTTCTTTTTCCAGCACCGGTGCTATGACCTCACGAGGATGCTGTATCTTGTCATATTTAAACTTTGCTTGCTGTGGAAAAAGTAAAGTGACAATTTTTTCCATCATAACGGGATCAGTCGGCGCTATGGTACAATGGTTGTTGAGCTTTTTCATGACGACTTTATAAGGCTTACCCCAGGGATCGGCTTCTATATCTTCTAGCATTTTTGTCCACAAGCTTCTGTTACTTTCTTTTATTGCTGTGTTTAGGATTGACCGTGCCTTATTGTATTTTTTGTACAATTGCTCAAAGTGTGGTGTCTTCCTACATCTTTGAGAAAGTCTTCTAGCGCGGATGCACTTTTGCCGTAGTTGAGCAATGTTATCATTCCACCAGTAGACCGCTGGAAGTCGGCTAGCATTTCGTTTCCGCGGCATAGTTGCATCACAGGCTGCTGTTATTTTCCTGATAATGTCCGACGCATTATTGGATGCACCCTTTAATAGGTTGATCGTCTAATGCCATCTGAAATAACTCAGGTTCAAATATGCTGACTCTCCATCCTATCTTAGCAGGTTCTTTTTGTACTTTGTATGGGTTCGTTACTTTATTGGACACATTCGTCAATAGTTTGGCTTGGTGGGACATAGCAGCTGTAGAAGTATATTCCATCTACCTTAGCTTTTACAAATCCGCTGTTAGTTTGGTTACTTATTCTTTGAAAGGAGTTTTTACCGCATATCGATATAGCAACACTTCTATCTTCATTAGAGATCCAAGATTCACTGTGCAAGTGTTTGTAAGGCTCTGAGAATGATCTCAGAGCCTTACAAAAACCTGCACAGAGAAAAAACTGGACATGGTTATGAAACCATGTCCAGTTTTTTCTCTCGTGTCGTCTGCATTAGCAAGTCATGTGCAGCTTCACAATGGTTAAGATTGATTTGCATAACTTGAGGCATTTTTTCGATATTTTACCTCTTGGAGAGCTTTCCTGAAGACGGGACACTTCCCAGAGCCTGCAAAATGCGTGTGTGCATTTTTTACATCTCCCGTCTCAAAACAAAGGGCGCATTTGGCTTAGTTTGCACACTCGGCAATTTTATGGCCGCTTTCCCCACATTTAATGCAGCATGTAGTTTTATCCTGCTTGCTGGTACATTTATTAGCGATGTGGCCAAAATGCCAGCAACGGAAGCATTTAGTAGGTCTTTTTATATCCCTAATTCGACAGTTAACCCAACCTATCTTAATTTTTCCATAATCGACGATTTTTTGGGCTATCCTTGATTGTAATCTCACAGATGCCGTAATGGTTCCTCCGTATGCCTTACGCATGCCTTTGACAGCCTCAGGTGGAACTTCACAACCTTCACCCGCTGCTTTTTGAATTGCTTTTATGATCTCTGCCTTTGTAGTAGATTCTTCTATGTCTTTAATTTCCACATCTTGCTCAGGTCCTTTGCTTACCACTACTGCGTCCTGGCCGAGGAGGTCAGTTAAACTTTTTTTCAGTTCCGGAGCTTTATCTGTGTCCTTTCTTGTCAGTATCAGTAGCACGTCTCCTGCGGTAGTTCTTCGGAATTTGTCAACGCACTGACTGATATTATGCGCTGTTGGATCCTGTTTCACTCGTTTTAAAACATCAGGGTACTGCTCCTTCTCTCTTGGCCGAATTATAAGTGCATTGGCTCTTTCTCTTTTGGCTGTTCTCTTCTTTAGGCTGGTGTTCTTTTTAACTTCCTTCAACTCAGATTCAGGTTCGGGTTCAGTGATCTGTTCCTCAGATAACGGTTCTCTCACTGCCTCCTTTCTTCTTATTTTTGTAACCCTATTCGATTCTTCAGGTGAGGTGCGCTCTTTTCTTTTTGCTTTGCGAGCTTTCCTACTATTAGGCGTTGCTGTCTTGTGTGTGTGTGTGTGTGTGTGTGTGTGTGTGTGTGTGTGTGTGTGTGTGTGTGTGTGTGTGTGTCTGTGTCTGTCTTTGTCTGTCTATGTGTATATATATATATATATATATATATATATATATATATATATATATATATATATATATATATATATATATATATATATATATATATATATATATATATTATTTCTTGTACTCGGTACACCCCTTCCCTTTTATTTTAATTTTCTATCTCCTCTACCCCAAGGTTGCCTAGAAGAGATTGGTCACTTAGCAATAAGGTTGCCTATTGTACATTCTTTAATATTATGTTAAACATTTCTGTTATATTGGTGTACAATAAAGAATATTTTACTTTTAAACAAAAATGTCCAAACAAAAAGAGTATCAATAAATAAATTTAAATTATTTATTTACGTATATTATACTTCATGTATCTGAATAATATAAATATGAATATAATTATAAATTATTATGAAATAATTTAACTCTGTTAAAATGGTTGTGATGATGAAGCTCAATATTAGATATCATATTCTGTGCTTTACCTCTGGTGAACACCTCTTAATATAGTTTTTTTATTTACTAGTTTTATTCACATGATGAATGCCAATGTCATATTATCTTGTTGTTTTTTTTTCATAGTAATTTATCAAATTAATATTCAATTTACAAATATTATTCTTATATAAAATTTTTATTTCCAGAAATTTATGAAATCGAAAACTCTAAGAGCCCACTTAAAGCAATGTCGTAGTAATAACAGTTCAAACAAGAAACCATACAGCTGTGGAGAGTGTAAAGAATCATTCATCTGTGAAAGTGACCTTCAAATACATTCCGCCTTACATAGTAAGAGCAACAACTGGACTTGCAATAAATGTGAAAAAGAGTTTACACGTATGTACCAGTACATTGTACAATTTTTAATTATTAAACGAAACATTTGAAACAACATTGTATTTACAACAGATTCAACTAAACGAATTTGACATTTTGAATAAATTAAAAGGATTAGACCAATATAAGGGAGCAGGGCCCGACGGTATACCCCCTATCTATTTAATGAACTGTGCATCATCTCTTGCAGTACCACTTAAAATTATTTATAATACTTCATTAAAAACAGGATCTTTTCCAGCTAAGTGGAAGGTTGCAAAAGTCGTTCCAATTCTTAAAATTGGTGATAAAGAAAAAGTAGAGAATTACCGTCCCATATTCATTCTTTCAGTGTTTGGCAAAGTGTTTGAATCTTTGATTTATCCATCTTTATATGCTCAGTTTAAAAGTTTTATTAGTGACCATCAACATGGTTTTATTACAGGTAGATCAATATGACAAATTTGGTAAATTATACTTATTTATTCAGATTTCAGTAAAGCATTTGATCTAGTGCCTACTTCAGTCCTACTTCTTAAGTTGTCCACGTATGGTCTGGCGGGATCAGTATTGTGTTGGCTAAAGTCATATCTGACCAATAGATACTTTTATGTCGTTGCAAATGGGCATGAATCCACTAAATTTAAGATAACATCTGGAGTTCCTCAGGGCTCGCACTTAGGGCCTTTGTTGTTTAATATCTTTATTAATGACCTGCCAAAATGCTTCAAGCATTCTACACCTTACATGTTCGCTGATGACCTTAAGCTTCTAAAAACTATAAATGGCATTAAAGATGTAAAAGACCTACAGAATGATGTGATAAATTTGTTCAATTGGTGCAAGATAAACGGAATGGTACTTAACGCAGAAAAATGTTATTTCATTACTTTCACTCGTGACCATATTGAAGTAAATACCCAGTACTTCATTTCAGATTTACCATTAAAACGTGTTAGCACTATTAGAGATCTTGGTGTGACATTCGATGAAAAGTTGACTTTTATTCCACATATAGACAATATAGTCACAAAAGATTCAAGGATGCTAGGTTTTGTCCTTAGGAACAGCAAATTATTCCGAAATTCTAATACTAAAATACATTTATATAATAGCTTAGTAAGAAGTGTTTTAGAGTATGGTAGTGTGGTGTGGAGACCTCATTATGCGACACACTGTTTACGAATGGAGAGGGTACAAAAACGGTTTCTTTATCATCTGGCATTCGCTCATTGTAAGGCTAAAGAACCTAGTTCGTACAACGACAAGTTGGCATTTTTTAAAATGCTTTCTCTAAGTAAAAGAAGAGACTTGTTGGATTTAATGTATTTACATAAATCTCTTAACAGCATAAGCGATAATCCAGAACTATTATCCAAATTTAGGTTTCGGTATCCACGCAAACCGATTACTCCTCTCGTAGGACCTCTTCGTAGAACAGTGTTAGGTAGAAACTCACCGATTTCACGACTTTCTAAAATACTAAACGACAACAGCGAAGTTCTTGACCCATTTGGAGACTCAATGTAAAAATAAAACTCAAAATAAAAATAAATTGACAAAGTTGTATGATTAGCTGCAATTTAGTAGAATTTTCAATGCTCTCGCAAAAAGTCGAGGAATATTCAACCTCAAACGGCAGTGAATATTGATTTGAATATTTCTTAATTAAGTTCATGAGTGTTAATTTATTGCAAATACTCAAAAACACAAGCATAGGTTTTCATCACATAAACGAAGCACACAAGTCAGCAGATGTAATTGAATGTCCGCCAGAGCGCAACAGCTTCCGCCGCCACATCCGGCGGCACATGGAGTCCAGGCGCTACGCCTGCGAGAGCTGCGACAAGACCTTCGCGGAGCTGTGCGCGCTGCGGCGCCACGTGCGCGTGCACACCGGCGAGGGCCGCGAGAAGAAGTACTGCTGCCAGCTCTGCGACAAGAGGTAGTTACATATACGGTGTACCGTGTGATACTTGAACGACGTTCGTTTGTTTCGTAACGATATTATTTAGTTGAACAAATTAAAAGTTTAAGAAGTTCCGCATAAAGTAACGTAAAAAAATAAAATACTCCTGGAGCATATCCTAACGCTCCGTTTAGTGTGTGTGTGTATGCGTACGCAGGTTCTGCGACAGCAGCCAGCTGGGCGCGCACGCGGCGCGGCACTCGGGCGCGCGGCCCTGCGCCTGCGACGAGTGCGGCAAGCGCTTCCCGTCGCGGCGCCTGCTCGCCTCACACCGCCGCGTGCACTCCGACCTCAAGCTGCACGCCTGCCGCTACTGCGACAAGCGGTGAGGGACACCACTATTTATGTATTATTCCTATATAGAGAAAGTATTGGCCCGACGACTTTTGCCTTGAAAAAGCACAGTTCCAAATTCATAAATATATGTCGACAGTTTCCGCCACGAGTCGACGCGAAATACCCACCATCGAACGCACACTGGAGAAAAACCGTACATTTGCTCTATATGTGGCAAAGCTTTTATACAGAATTCTAACTTGAAGTTGCACATGCGGACACATACAGGTATTTATTATCTATTTTATTATAAATAATTGTTTTCATTATATAGCCTAGGCTGTGAATGTTTTAGCTTTTAGATTCTTGTAGTGTGTGTCGAAGTCCTTGTTGACAATAAATGTCCTTTGAGTAGAGTTCCGCTAGAAAATACAGTCTCAAATTTCGATTCCAACTGCCTACTCTGCTATGCGGAAATGCGTCCATCTGAAAACAATTTTTTTTTTTTTTTAATATTCTTTATTGTACTAAAAAAAAACATAAGCGTAACAACATAAAAAAAGAAAAAGTAGTACATAAAGGTGGACTTATCCCTATAAGAGATCTCTTCCAGCCAACCTATGGTAGTGGATGAGTTTTTAAGCAGCGGGTAAGAAGAATATAGTACAAATTATTCTATAATAAATTAGAAATACATATATAATTCTGTGTTGTTCTAATATTTTAAGGGGAAAAGCCATATACTTGTGAAATTTGTGAGCGCAAGTTCACGTCAGGCTCGTCGCTGACGTGCCATCGCCGCATACACACCGGCGAAAAGCCCTACAGCTGTCCTGTATGTGGGAAGAGGTAATAAATATCTGATGATATAAAAATAATGTGTAGTCACAATAATATTAGTAATGCTATTTTTCAAATATCTAACAACATCTTTATTTAAATTGATTACAATATTTGCTACTTACTTAAAGAAAATGGGCAACTACTCTCCACCTATAAAATCTTACCTGTCTGGATGTATTGAAGAAATGAGCATCATAAACTATATGAATGTTTATAGCAATAAAATTTTTGGTACGCAAGGTTTGCGCGCATCGACATCCGCACGCACCTGCGGCAGCACAGCGGCGAACGGCCCTTCGCCTGCTGCGCCTGCCCCAAGGCCTTCATCAATGCGGCGCGCCTGCGCGACCACTACCTCATGCACACCGGTAACTGACAGACTCACACATGCACACACATACATGCACACACAAACATGCACACACACACACACACACACACACACACACACACACACACACACACACACACACACACACACACACACACACACACACAAACACACACACACACACATGCATACAAACAAACAAACACATATATATGAGAAATGGATCACACTTGATATTATGCTACGAACCATATTACTAAACTCGTGATGGAAACCTTACTTTGCTATATTTGTAATACAAGAGTTACTTGCATATTAAATATATAAAAAATATTCCTTTGTATTTTCAGGGGAGAAACCTTATGAATGTGCCATTTGCTCAGATAAATTTAAAAGGAAAAATGACTTAGCTAAACATGTTAAAATGCACGACAGAGATTGCAAAATCAAAAACAAAGGACTTGTAATCGTTCGACAGGTACCATTGGTAGTGGACGATAATATTATTTTCGCAGAAACTGATACAAGTAATATTGTATCGGATGCAACAATAGAAACAAGTTTCAGTCGTGAAAGTGAGAACAAAGATATTATAGTAACTGAAGAAATCCCTTTAGAAGTATCTGGAGAGTTAATATTACAAGAAGATAGCAATATGAAGACTGAACTTGTTGTTCTTGATAATGTGCAAAATAATTTAAATTTCGAAGCAAATGAATCTTTAAGTGGCAATGAGACTTACGTAGATAATGTTGTTAATGATGTAAACTTAGTCACTGTAAATGAAGATGGTGTAAATATATCTTCATCTTCAGTATTAGAAGGTACTACTATGAAATTGTATCAGTTAGATCAAAGTTTGGTTCAAATTCACACATCTGGAGGTCAAGTCACTATAAGAAAAATTACAAGTAAAATGACTGCTAATTTTTAATGATCTAATATGACTTCTACATATTGTATTGTATGCTTAATATTAATAGAAAATATATATAATAATTGTCTTTTTTATCCTAACAAATATTAATATAGGTTAATTAATACTATAAATTCTATTTTACAATCGTAAAATTCTTACAATTGCAATTACAATAAAAATGAAATAAATAAAAATATCTTAAAATTACTTTTATCTAGGCTAAACAAATTTTCGTTAATCTTATCTATACTACAACAAAACAGTTAAATAGTTTTGTCTGTACATTGAATATTATAAGAAAAAAATATACAGGTCGATGTAAAAACACTAACAGAAAATGAACCTATGATTTTTCTCGGATCTAATTAGTGGATGAATTAGAATGATTGATTTGTTGTGTGTCTGTTAAGTCAGGGCAGAATCTAGGCTATAATAGATTTTGGAGACTAGCTGGTGCAGAAACTTAGTAGACCAGCAGTATTCCATGCAGGTCCCGGAAAGTTTTTTTATATATATTTTATAATAAAAAAAAATTAAAATTATTTCCACAGTCTAAATGTGATTGTTAAAAAGCATTTGATTAACAATTATAGTGACATTTAGCGATCAGAAGGTGATTTAGTCGTTTTTAATAGAATGCAATCTATTGGTAGGTAACTTAAAATCATTCTCGAAAACGAATATTATGTGTTTAAAAATTTATAGAAATATTTTTAAAATGACGTTATAAAATATGTACAATAGTTGTCAACGGATATCGCTGTTCAAGGAAACGAAATTTCTGCATCGCACTGGCAGTTTTTTATTTGTATTAATTTCCATATATCTAGTCAGGACCGCTGTTGGCGATACCAAACCCTTCCCAATTACAGTAGGGGTTCACTAAGGCGCGGCTCTAAGTCCACTTTTGTTCAATGTAGTGCTAGATACTGTCACGGCTCACATCCAGGACCAGCCTCCATGGCTGATGATGTATGCTGATTCACGAGACTCATTCACGAGAGCCGACTGATGCTGGAACTGATGCGCTTGAGAACGGTGATCTTAAACTGAATGTGTCAAAGACCAAGTACATGGCTTGCGAGAACCCGGACTGGAGTACCATCCACATCAGACCTGAGCTAGCCGTTAAGTCTGAGAAGTTCAGGTATCTTGGATCTATTATGCACGAGTGCGGAGGCATCGACTACGATGTCCATGCCCGGGTTAGCGCTGCTTATATATTGGGACTATAACACTATAATCGAAGTTGTTGACATATATTACGTACATGACATTACATATAGTTGGGACAAGCAGTCAGGTAGGTGGAACCTATAAAAAAGAGATCTTTCGTCAAATCCACCTCGGATGGGCAGCATTCGGGAAAATACAAAAAATCTTCGCGTCCAAATTATCTGTCTCAAGACGTGGCAGTTAACTATGTCTGATAAAAAGGCTCCAGATCACACAGAGGACAATGCAAGGTGCAATGTTTGGTATTTCCTTATGCGATAGAATCGTAATTGTCACTGTGCAGGATACATAGTAAAGAGAATAGTTCTCGAATAGTAGCTTGACAAACTGGACGACGCTCGCAGGCCTAATATTATGTGGACCGACAATCTGGACAAGGTCGCCAGAAACCACTATCATGGGCAATCCTTGGGGGAGCCTTCCCTGTCTATGTCCAGCAGCAGCAGTAATAACGGCTGAGATGATGATATGTACAAGAATTGAAATAAAACTACTTTTAATATAATAAATAATTTTTAAATTTATTTAGAACATAACTAATGTACTCAATAAATGCTATTTCATTTCATCATGTTAGAACCATGATGATTTCTTTGAGAGTTCATGTTTCTTGATATTTACAAGCATAGACTCATGTATATCTTTTGCATTTCTGTTTTGTCCATAATAATCTACAAACTCTCCATCTGGATCTACCAAGTAAATAATAATTGTGTGATCCACCTGCAAAACGTAGTAATGTTCAAAAACCTAGCCAAATATAAAAAGGGTATTAGTTTAAAATTTAATTTTTTTATTTACTTTCTACTTACAATATAATCATTGTCTACATCTTGTGGGCCAGCACTAAAATACACTCGATATGACTTACAAGCTTGTTGAACTTGCTCTTTAGTTCCCGTTAGCCCTAGCAACCTAGGTGTAAATTCTTTGCAGTACCTTTTGAAAATAATAACAAATTAATTGAAAAGTGATTTCATATGCATGCATGCAATGCATTTATAAGCATTTAACAAACATAGAAACTTACTTTCCAACAATTTCTGGAGTATCCCTCTGTGGATCTACTGAAATAAATATAGGCTGTAGAGGTGGTGATGATGGTATGCTGTCTGAAACCAGAAATAATTCAATAATAATTTAAAACAAATTTATATAAGAAACAGAAATATTTGTAAATTGATTATTAAATTATATTAATAATAAATTTGTAATATTTACCATGCTTATCCACTATTTCAGCTAATTTCTCCAGTTCATCTGGACATATATCAGGGCAGTGCGTAAATCCAAAATAAATTAATAACCACTTCCCAAGAAAGTCTGAACTCTTTACTGTTTTTCCCTGTAATATGTAAAATTTACATGGATATCATATATATTAATTCCAAAGTGTTATAATGCTTATATTAAATATTACTTTTATTAAAAATGTATTATAATAGAAATATTTGCTTTCATACCTGTGAATCTACCAGCTCAAAAGTTCCTCCTATTTTAGCTTTACCTAACTGTCTTTTTCTTTCACGATCCAATGCATCTTGTTTTTCTTTCCTAACATACAGCATAAAGGCAGTTAATCCTCCTCCGACAATTGCAGTTACAGTCATAGACTTCCACGTAATGGGGCCAAAGGATTTTTTTGGTTTTAACTTAGGTGGTTGGGCACATTGATTTACTGAAGAAGTAGACAAAAATCGTGAACTAAGCCTAACAGTACCCCTTATAATAGTATTCATTTTTACTGTTTTTTTTAAATAATATAATTTTTGAATGAAATGCTTTATTTTAACTTATCATCAAATGCATTTATCAGTTAAAATCTGTAAATAAAAGTGTAATCGGCTTAATTTCAGATCTATCATGAAACTAAGTCATATCTCAGACAAGACAATGAAACATGATTATAACTTGACGTTGACAATTGATATTTGACAACTGTAGTGGAAGTTGGATAAATAAAAAACATTGAAATTAACAGATACTTCGTCATAAATAAATTATTAACAAAAAATTAAAATTATTTTTAAAGATATTCTTAAAATATTTTTTTCGTAAAATGTATTTAATTATTATTCTGCATTCATTATGAATATTAATAATTCTTATAAAAATATATTACCATCGAAGAGTAAACATAAGAAACTTGATATTTGTGAATTTTAGATTAAACCAATTTATATACAATGTACTCTTTGGAATCAAATATATATATAACACTACACCTTGACATTGACAGCAGCAGTTGTCAAAGTCAAACGAATCTTTGAAATACATCTTACATTTTCTCTAGCTAATAAATTAAATCCAAAATCATCACGATTTTGAGTTTAACAATACTGATATATATAACTAGATTACCGCAGCTTATATTATAATGGCTCCAAAAGCCGGTGGTGATTCCGCTAAAGTTAATTCAGCTGTATATAAAGATAAAAGTAAACCCACCGATATTCGTCTTAGTAACATAAATGCCGCTAAAGGTAAATTAATATTCAAATAATAACTAATTCTATATATGACAATATTAATACTTCTTAGAAAACTTCCAATATATTTCAGCTAAGCATAAATTGGCTAACTTGTAATTTGTTTACAAAATTGTACCTACTTAATGAGTCACAAGATCACCTGTTCCTTTTTTACTATGATTATCCTAAAAATTGGAAAAATTTACTGTTTAAAATTAAGTATATCATTGTCTACATGAAAAACAAATCTTTTAATGTATAAATTCAATAATATTTTTTAAAAATAGTTTGTCATAGTTTCATGTTGCAATAAGCAATAAAAAAATGTGTTTCAGCCGTTTCTGATGCTATACGTACTAGTTTGGGCCCTCGCGGGATGGATAAAATGGTAAACATAATTTTTCTCTGCTATAATCATTCTGTTTTATTTATGATTTTATTACAATAGCTTATAATATATTTTCAATCCTTTAGATCCAAGCGGCGAATGGTGAGGTAACAATTACAAATGATGGAGCTACTATACTGAAACAAATAAGTGTAATACACCCTGCTGCTAAAATGGTAAATACAATTTGATAACATTGTATGTTGATCGGTAATAATAAAGTAAAAATTATATAAAAAAAATATTTTGGAATATTATCCAGTAACTTTTTAGGTTTAAGCAACATATACCTATGTATTTTAATAATAAAATATTATTTTACTAGTTAGTGGAGTTGTCAAAGGCACAAGATATAGAAGCTGGTGATGGTACAACTTCAGTTGTTGTTATTGCTGGTGCTTTGCTTGATGCAGCTGAAAAATTGTTGCAAAAGGGTATTCACCCTACTGTTATTTCTGATGGATTCCAAAAAGCCCTACAAATGGCCTTGCAGGTATGAGATAAAAATAATATTTTATCTATTACACCCTTAATGCAAATAAGTTATTATGCTTATATTGACTATATTATATGTAATTTAGGTAGTTGAAGGCATGTCAACACCTGTAGACTTAGCAAATGAAGATGAACTTTTAAAAGCAGCTGCTACGTCATTAAACTCAAAAGTTGTGTCTCAGCATTCAACAATCTTGGCACCAATAGCAGTGCAAGCTATTCGTGCAGGTATTTATTTCTATACAATTATGATCCATCTCAAATTTTTAAAAAATTTTAAATCCATAGAGTTACATACAATTTTATGTAATATTAACATGTATTTCTAAAATTATTAGTAATGGAGCTAATAGTGGGTGGAATAGGGGCCCGTGTGGACTTGAGAGATGTGAAAGTTATTGAGCGCATTGGAGGCACAGTGGAAGACACAGAACTTGTCAATGGACTAGTCATTCCACACCGTACATCAAATGTTAATGGACCTCACAGAGTAGAGAAAGCTAAAGTTGGTCTCATACAATTTTGTATTTCACCACCAAAAACCGACGTAAGTTTTACAGTTACGCAATGATATATTCAATATTCATTTTAAGGGGTAAAGATAACAGAAGAAATTAAGAAAAATACTGAACAGTGGTATAAATATCAAATTTAGTAAAAAATACTTATAAATAAATCAGAATGACATTACTATTGATATATACAGTTAATACCAATCATAAGAAGATATTTTTGTCTTCATATTAACTTTATAAAAGATAAGACTAGAATTTAAGGTGATATCTAACCAAGTGTTTAATATTACATCACTACCACACTTTATAAGCTTAGTACTAATAATCAAGTATTTTGTGAGTAATATAAAGGCTTATTTACAAAAGTAATTATATTTTATTTTGTAGATGGACCACAATGTCATTGTAGCAGATTATGCTGCAATGGATCGTGTTTTAAAAGAAGAGCGTCAGTACATATTGAACATTGTGAAACAAGTTAAAAAAGCTGGCTGCAATGTATTATTAGTACAGAAGTCAATTTTGAGGTTAGTTCCCACATGTATCAAGCAGTAAAATATTAGGTACAATGTGTTACAGAAGCTGGAGGTGTTCTGACAATGTGCAAAACTTAATGATTCCCTTAATGGAATTAAAATGTTCCCAATGTGCATTACATCTAGGGTATAAGAGATCAAAAATCTTGAAAAATTCTTTACTAATAATAATACAGTAAATAAATTGATTTATCATTAAGTGGTGCCAATAGTTTTTAATTTTTATTTCAGAGATGCACTTAGTGATTTAGCTATTCATTTCTTGGATAAGATAAAAACAATGGTAATCAAAGATATTGAACGTGAAGATATTGAGTTTGTATGTAAGACTTTGGGATGTCGACCAATTGCTTCCTTGGATCATTTCACTGCTGAGAACTTGGTCAACGTAGATCTCGTGGAAGAGGTTAACGAGCCATCTGGAAGATACATTAAGGTGAACTGGCATTTTGAAATTCTATTTAATTTACAATATAATTAATTAAATATATTTTTTTAATTTATTAGTTGTTTAAGTCTTTGTCTTAGACTTAGAGCCCATCCTGAATCCCATAAATGAAATGTGACGTGTAGGTGTCGTACAATAAATGCAATGCTTTAATCCCTACTTATGCAAATATTATATTTTAATTATATCCATTTTTCTGGTCTAACAAAAGTCTCAAATCAAGCAGAAAGTATAAAAAGGAGTGGGACACTGCTTTGGGTGAATTTCAATCTCTCTGCCTCCTTCACTCTCCTTTCACTTGCGAAATTTAACGTTTGATTTTCAGATGACGGGTTGCGCTGGCGGCGGAAAAACGGTGTCAGTGCTGGTGCGCGGCACCAGCGGCGCGGTGGTGGCGGAGGCGGCGCGCTCGCTGCACGACGCGCTGTGCGCTGTGCGCTGCGTGGCGCGCCGCCCCGCGCTCGTGGCGGGCGGGGGCGCGCCCGAGGCCGCCGCCGCCGCCGCGCTGGCCCGCGCCGCTATCACCGCGCCAGGCGCCGCTCACTACTGCCTCCGCGCGTACGCGGACGCGCTCGAGGTCATACCCTCCACTCTCGCCGAGAACGCTGGTGAGTGCTCGACTTAATTTTCATAATAATAATTATGTTCGTTGTATATTGATACTATGATTCACAAAATCATTAGTTGATATTATATAAGAAATAAAGTAGAAGTTTTCGCAATATGATGCAAGTACGTTTAAACATACATATCTTTAGAATGTTTTTGTGATGTGAATAATAGTCCATATTGTCGTATAATGTAAGTTACTTTACTATTGGTATTTTATAGCGACTTATATAATCGGATTGCACTCAGGTCTGAACCCTATCGAGACGGTGACGGAGCTGCGCGCGGCGCACGCGGGCGGCGCGCAGGGCGCGGGCGTCAACGTGCGCCGCGGCCGCGTCACCGACATGCGCCACGAGCACGTGCTGCAGCCGCTGCACGTCACCGCATCCGCGCTCGGCCTCGCCACCGAGACGGTGCGCGCGATACTCAAGATTGATGATATTGTATGTAAATAAGATGTGATAGTTTTGAATTTTTACACTATTGATTAATTTCAAGAAATCATTGTAAAATAAGTTTACATTAGCTTTTTTTGTCATAATAAGATGGAACCTCAGTAATTATGTGGTGCAGCGTCACGGCGTGTGACTGTAAGCGACGCGACGGTTATCTGGTCTATTTTCAATCGGGCAATTAATTATTTTCATTTCCTCGCTCTGTAAAAATACTCTGTAAAAATACAATGCGTGGCGAGGTAACTACGCAGTGCATTGAAAATTGGGTGGAAAGTGGAGAATGGAGGTCCTGTCATACTTGCTATATACGGGATTAAGATATGGAATAAACATAAGTAGATACTATAATAGTGTCATTTTATATGATTAAAATATTATATTTAATATGAATTTTGCCACATGTTTTTAATACTTATGGAATTATTTTAAAATACATATAGACATTTGCCTGAGGATTAAATTTACAACCGTAATATAATAATACAAGTGTAATACACTTACCAAGTATAGTGTGTATATTTTACTTATTTATTTGCTTTTTCAGGTTAACACTGTGAACTAAATATAAATATGCCTGATGAAACCATCTACGTCATCAACAACTTCACAAGTATTAATTATTCTTCACATTGTTTGTGTAAGAGAAATAATTATTTTTGTTTTAAATTTTAATGCAACTTTAGTAATGGTTATCACTATAGCATAATGATTAAATCTATCTAAGGTTGCCTTACTGTAAAAGTATTTAATTTTCTTTGCGTTACTTACAAAACCTAAACATTATATTCAAGCTAGGTTAGAATTTGAAAAATGTTAATGTAATCTAAACTTATTGAAATAAAAATACTATAATAATATAATATGTTTTATTTGAAACTTATATTAGATTATTTTTATTTATCGTTGGTAAGGGTGTATTTGGTTTGCTGCTTTAATATTAGTTTTAATTGCTGAAGGGGCTTTGGGCATAGTTGGGGCAGCTGGACCAATTTGGGGAGTTGGTCCTCTAGATGGACCCATTCCAGGCCCTCCTTGGGGTACCATTGAAGGCATACCAGGTCTCAAACCATTACCAGTTCCCACTGCTGTAACTAACGCATGTGTATCTGCAATGCTATGAGTTGGCTGCATGCCTGAAATTATTACATATATAAAGCATAGCATTTTTAATACTAATAAATAATTTAAAAGATCGAAATTTCTACCATGAGATTATATTTTAAATTATTATAAAAATTAAATTGCTTTCTTTTTTTTTTTATTAAATAGACAATTTATTTCACTAAGGTAAATAGCTGAATTATTTTTATTTCTCCATTTCTCAAAGACGTCACGACATGAGTTCCATACTCTTGCCAAAATTGAGAATGGATTGTTCTGGCGTGAACCAGGTTTGGTCTGCTGTTGATGTAAAAAACAAGTATTTATATACATAACAATAATATTTCTGAAAAAAGTTAACCCCCCATAATGGGATCGTGTCCAAACAATTTTATTGGATAATGTCCAATTATCCAATAATATTTAAGGTTGTCTTATTATGTAACAAAAGTTATACTAAATACTTAAAGAAAACATATAAACATTTCACTGCAATCAGGCTGCGTCGAAATTCTTTCATGTATAAATATTCTTTCAAATACGTTTCTTTTAAGTATTTTTTCTATCCTTACTGTGGATTAAAAAGCATTTTTTCTTGCTAAATTGTTCTAAATATATAAAATCTTTCTAGAGAGATACTAACAACGTAATAAGTTGTAAAAAGCGTATAAGAATTTAGACGTGTGATAAAAAAAGCATGGCTTAGTGGTCAGAACGCTTGTATGTTTTCCTTAAGTATTTTTTCTACCCTTAGTGTGGATTAGCACACATGTCAACTCGGAAACGGATAATAAACGAATCAACTCGCCGTAAGCGCGGCGTCGCCTCGCCGTAGCCGCGCTTACGGCGAGCCGTCCGCTGGTTGACAGCTGCTTGAGCTAGACAGCTGAACAGTCGGGACAACACTCGAAATTTCTTTAATAAATTTATTTGTAAATTATTTAATCAACAAAAAAATTGGACATATGTCCAAAATTGATATCATTTATTGTTATTTATTTAAACTACATTATGCTTTTTCTCTATGCTTAGTTTATTTATTTATTTAATATCTAAAACAAAATTAGTTATAATTGTAATTTTGTACTGAATTACCCTTTGATGTAAAGTTTATTATTATTTATAATACGAAGTAGGTATTTTACTTATTTTCAAATATAATCAGAGTGGATGTGGAGAAATGCTTCTAAAAATGTTAACATATGTTGATACAATATCTACTTTATTAAAGCAGTATTTAGATTTTTGAGCAAGTCACTTTTATTGCCATCATCTACTGAACACAATAATAATGATGATTTATAAAAACCTTAAGTGAATAATTGCTACTTATAATTGTCTTATTTAAATTAGACAACAATTACTAAGAGTTACTTATCACTTTTTTACATTTATAATTTAAATCGTATAAGAAATATATAAGACTAAAAAATTATTTTTTGTTACAATTCGATTAGTATGCCCTGCAGTAGGGAGTTTCATACAAAGAATACTGAGCGGCTTGAGTTAATACGTTTACGTTCCGTTTCCGAGATGATGTGTGCTATGACACTTAACACTTAAAAATAAATAAAATAAGAGTTACAAAATGTTAACAGTGGACCTACGGTTTCCGGACCTTGCCAAATTTAGCGCTCCCTTTTTAATCCGACACACCTGTCATTGTTGTTTTTTTAGTCCAAATAAATGTATTCCTAATTTATTGGATTACAAGCTACTCTTATTGAAAAAATTATGTTTGTTAATAAAGCTATAGTTAATACAATAGATATTATTTTTTATGTATCATATGTTAGATAGAATGAAAAAGAATTAAACTATATTTACCTGCAGATCTCATCGACTCTCCTTCCCAATCTTCACGTCCCTTAGATATAATTTCCCATACATGGCTAACAACTTTTGTGAATTGTGCAACTTGTTTCTGTCAAAAATATAAAAAGGAATGTGAATATTTATAAAACTACCTTATATAGATATATAGCAAAAAATTAAGAAAGTTAAATACTAACTAATGTATTGCTCAATTTATATTGCTAAATCAATAATAACTTAGTATCATAGTCTATTATTTCATAAAAATGTTAGGTTTGTACAGAAATACTAAAACAAGTAGTGGCATGTGTATAAGTTTCTAGTCTATAAGTCATATTTCCAGCAACTTTACAAGATTTAGATGATATTCAGGTTGGCTTAATTTGAAATTTCCGGTAATCTTAAAATGTTTACATTTCATTATAGTCTACTATATAGAAATTATATTACAGTTGGATACAGTTGGATTAAACCAACTGATTCTTTTGACACCATTCAGTTTTAGATTCTGGATGAGTTTGATATTTAGCCAAGTGTTAAGTTTCTGAAGCAACTAATTATGTCATAGTGTATGAAAAATAATAGTGCCAAAATGAGATTCTTGAGGCACCCCAAAATGAAATGGCAAAATGCTTGGATTGGAATATTATATTTTATAGTACAATAGTTATAGTTATGGAATATTATATTACAACATTTGTTTAATACCTTTGATATCCCAAGTATTTTGTATAATACATAAGCTTAAAATGTTAAATGTTGTAAAATATCGTCTCACCTGTGCAGTATCATAACTTAATGTATTAGCTTTATGATTTAATTGCTGAAGCCTTTGTTCCGCTTGTGGCTCAGGTTTTGTACGTAACAAATCTGGAACTAAGTCATGGGTGCAAGCAGGAACCCTTCCCTCAGTCAATCTTGCAAGTTCTTCATCACGTTCGCAACCGAGTTGCAAAGGTAAAACTACTACTGATCGTAACGACGGAGCTAATTCAGTCTGTAGTATCTTACTCAAACCTGTCAACTGTATGCTAAGGTAAGTCTACTGTAAAGATTCGGAAATTTAGGTCAAATTAATACATTAACTTACATGGCCAGATAAAATCGCATAATTATCAAGAAATGTGGGCCAGTTGATCGTTTCGTATTCATTTTCTAGCTTACTTATTAACGCCTGAATAGCACTTTTGAGATCATTTACCCTGTTTAATATTGCGTGTAAAGTTGCTTCTAATTGTTTCTCTTCTCGTTGCATATTGACATACAATTGTAATAAAAGTTTTTGAAAATATTATATATCTAATGAATTACAAATTGTACATTTGATTGTAAAATTTAAAATGTAAATATTGGACTTGACAATACAATATCTAACTACTATCTGTCACTGATCTGTCATGTCTATGATTGCGGTTTGACTTGAATGTAGAAGAGTCTAGGGCAATCTTATAAATGGAACTAGGTGAAAAGCATCAATCTGTAAACAGTAATGAGCATTACTGTCGCTAGTGATGCAAGTGGAAATGATATGAATAAAATAAATAAATAAAATAAAAAGTTTATTAGGAACATGCAGGGGTATTACATAAACAAGAGAAAACGTTGACTACAGCTAAAGTTAAAAGAAAAACTGCAGCGAACCGCCAACGCTCACGTACGTACTTAATATACAAATATTGCTCCAAACGTAAGGTATAAAAATATTAAGATATGATAAACAGTGACAATTAAACATTAAAAATAAAAAATAAAATTAATAATAATAAAAAATTATACTCTAAAATAAGTTATAATTTAATTTTTGCTCATACCTAGTTAGGAGTTGCGTGTTGTGTGTCTGTGTGTGTTTGTGCATAAGTCGATCTAGAGTTGTCAAATGTCAAGGCAGTTTATAGTTTTTTCAATCACCCCATAAGATAGGCTCGTAAGCCATTTCAAACATGTTTCTGCGCATTGTAGTCGGCTTAGAGGAATATCTAAAGTTTTGTTTACTTTATTTTAAAGTGAACTATTTAAAAAATAAAAATGCCGCCTTGCTAGTGCAGTATTGCGTGATTCAATACTGCATATTCTTTTATCACGACGTATAGTTAGGTTTTTGGCATCGAATTGAACTTGAGAGTTTGCGTAGAATTGCTGCCAGTATAAAAAACTGTCGGACAGTAAGTACTTGGCATAATGTAGAGGTGTTCGTTATATTAGGTAGCATATAAAAAAAGCCGTTCGTTTAAACGAGCATATCGTTTTTGTCATTCTAAATTATACTCTAACTCCATGGAATAAGAAGTATATTAATGAACAAGAAATAACGAATATTGAATCTGCTTAATAAGCATTTAACGAATATTTCACATTCTAAATGATGCTCTAACTTCATGAAATAAGAAGTATATTAGTGTGACGAGTATTAAAATCTACTTTATTAAGCATTTAACGAATATTTCACATTCTAAATGATGCTCTAACTCCATGGAATAAGAAGTATATTAGTGTGACGAGTATTAAAATCTGCTTTATTAAGCATTTAACGAATATTTCACATTCTAAATGATGCTCTAACTCCATGGAATAAGAAGTATATTAGTGTGACGAGTATTAAAATCTGCTTTATTAAGCATTTCGTGAATATTTCACATTCTAAATTATGCTCTAACTCCATGGCATAAGAAGTATATTAGTAACGAGTATAGAAATCAGCTTTAAACATTTTGTGAATATATCTTTGGAGTAAATTGTAATATTCATTAATGTTTTGAATACATCGACATCTAGTGTTCACGTTGTGAAATAGACATTTTTGACATTCTAAATGATGCTCTAACTCAATAGAATAAGAAGTGTATTAGTTATGAGTACTGAAATCAGCAGATTTCATCATTTTGTGAATATTTTTTTGGAGAAAATTATAATAAAATATATTCATATATTGGGTACATCTATTGTTCACGTTGCAAAATAGCTTTATTTGTGAGATTCAAAATTATGCTTAATTCCGTTGAATAACGTATTAAAATAATGTTTGGAGAAAATTTGTTGCAATTTGCACTTTGTTAGCGTTTTTTTTTTTTTTTTTTTTTTTTTTTTTTTAGTTATTGAAGTCTTTGTACGAAAGTAATATATCATATAGCTTAAAAAGAAGCAGGTGTTTTATACACAGCATACTGCTTTATAACGTTGACGAAATAAAGCTGTCATGAACACCTCTAGCATAATGAGTATAATCTTGCTGTGGAAAAAATGCAGGTTTACGCGTGATGACTTTCAAAACTGCTCTCTGTGCCCTTTCTAACTTTAACATGTGGGTTTTGGCTGAATGTATAGTTTTAAACAGAGTGAAGTCTGCTGAGTTGAAAAGCTACTTATTTTTAGTAACTTGAGAATTTGAATGCTATGCAGTATTTATAATCTCAAGCACTTACGTACTAAAAAGCAGTTTTTATACTAATCTTATAGTTCGTGGCGCTGTTTTTAAAATCCTTCCCCTTGCTACTGCAGCGTCTCTTTAATTTAATAGAATGGGATAATTTAGCAGAAGTGGATAGCAGAAGATCACTTCTTAAATTGAACCACAGACTGGACTCGGGAGAGGAACGAGCCCCACAAGGAAGCAGTCACATAGTGCTTGCTATTTCTCCAGGATAGCGTACCTTCTTCCCTCCCTCTCCAGTGGCCATGCCATGTGATAAAAAAAAATATATTATATTAGAGCTTTTACTGTCTGTGTACATTTTTAAGTAATAAAACGGGATAATCAGAATGACATTGACCTTAATATTGAAAACAGTACAATAGACCAATAGGGACTTTTCCGAGATATAAAAGAATGGAAAAAATGTTAGGATGTTGGTATACAAAAATATGATTCAATGCAAAAAAATAAATAATTGCAACCGGAGCTCTGATTTTATTGTCAAGTCATCAGCTCTTTTTGTGGCTTTTAAGAATTAACCAGTAGACTTGACCAATTCAGTAGCTATGATTTATTGAAAAAAATTACCAAAAATAAAAACTACAATATATCGAAAAATTTGCTTTTTGAAATAAAAAAATCAAGAGTCTTGTAAATGACTGGGAATATATATTTTAACTATGGCATAATTTTAGAACGTGTTATAATACACATACAATTTTTCTTACACCTCGTGTGTTGCTATCATGTGTGTCTTCTGTCACTACTCAGTACTCACGTATTTTAATGTTTATTTGACAATGAGTTGAGAAAAAAGTAAACATTAAAATTTAGTTTAATTTAGTTTTCAGCCTTAACATTTATATATTACATTTACATCTATAGTTCTGTATGCTTAGTTCGTTATATAAGTGATAATTGTTTTATATTTGCGATACGTATTTGTTAATAAACACAAATTAATTTTTGTGTCCACTATTGAATAATCATTACTATAGCAAATATTTAAAAGGACCTTACGGTTTATATCAATTATAATTATTTTTCTCATGTAAAAAAAACAACATGCTCAAGAATAGTAAAGGTGATCATGAAAACGATGAGGTATATCATAATTATCTATTTTTTGTATATTTATTTTATACTAATAAAAAAACATATTTTAAAAGAGAAAAAATATTTTTAAAGGCTTTAGAAGAGAAGCGAACACCTGTTGAAAATGATTTGATGTCACCACCTCCTGTATTTGGAAATACTGTGATTAAAAAAATAAACAACAATTCTTTTGGAACACCAGCGCAACAAACGTCAGAAAGTGTACCCTCAACTCCCCAACACATGATGCAGCCTCATTTGCCTGGAGAAGTGACACATACTCCTACTAATAGGACTTTTACCCCTCAAACTCAGTTGTCCAACCCTCACAATTCTATGAATGCTATTACACCTATGGCTAGTGCAGTTAGTCAAGCAAAAAGCAGTATTAAATTGCAGTAGGTTTAGTAAACTTTTCTCATTAACTTTAAAAACAACATTACCTGACAAATTTTTTTTTATAATTATGTCACCAATGCCTGATGTAAAAATATATTATTCCTTCTTTTATTTTCTCTGGATAAATAAAAAAAGATTTTGAAAAATTTTAATTTTAATAAATATGAGTGAAAACTTTTGCATCTAGCTCTAACTTTAAAAGCAGTGTTAAACTGTTTATTTTAACATTTTAAGTTTAATAATTACTTGTTTCAAATAATCATACATCAGTATACCATTATTTTCAGAAACTGTGTTTCTACAGTTAGTTTAGGCTGTGAATTAAAGTTATTAGACATTTATTGTCGCACTAGATATTCTGAATATAACCCAGCAAGGTTCCATGGTGTTGTCATGAAAATATTGGAGCCACGGGCAACAGCATTAGTTTTTAGGTAAAAATAAATTTAGTGTAAAAATAAATATACATAAATATATTTGTGAAACAATAATGTTTTCAATTATTCCAGGTCAGGAAAAATAGTTTGTACAGGTGCAAGAAATGAACATGATTCTTATATTGCTGCTAGAAAATTTGCAAGAATTATACAAAAATTGGGTTTCCCGGTAATTAGACTAATGGTTATTATTATATACAAATTATATTTTGCATTGTATACAGACTTTTATGATTTTATGTTTATTTTTTTTCTGTTTCATATGCTATTCAGAATATATTTATACTTATATTAATGTTTTAACTATTTGTTTTTGTAAAGTTGTATAAGACAATTTTATTTAAAAATGTTTAATTCACAGAAAATTTTAAATATTCTCATAAGTGATGCATAAAGATATTACTCAAGAGTATATAAAGATATTACTGGAATAATTATGTGAATGTAACAGTGATTGTAACCACAATGGTTTTAAATTGGATTTCCTGTGTTTTCTCACTCTCGACCCCTGGGGGGGGGGAGACAAACGGTTCCAGAGCGTAGCCCTTTGCCCGTTAGGTTCTACCTCCGCCCATTAATATGGACGTGTCCTTGTGTTGGGCTTAAGCCCTTCTGTCCCTGTCCTTTGGAGGGACAGGGTTTTTGTGGGGGAGTCACTAGGGGAGAGCCGTGTGCTACTTAGGGCGGTCCGCCCAGCCAAGTGAGGCTCCTGGTTGCCCAGGAGAGGCCCGGTAGTAGCAGCTCAGGAATCGGGAGAGGAAGGAGGGAGGAGATCCCTGGGGAACCTGTGCGCGTCTCGCGGACGGGAATGCCATGGTGCTATGTTTCGGATGAATAAATGGTCCGAAACGGTGGTCCTCTAGGCTCTCAATACGGAGGTCGCGCTGTATAGTGGCGTTTCTCACGTATCGAAGGGCCTGAGTGGCTCTTCGGAGGGCCACATTTTGCGTCACCTGTAGGACGCGATGGTTTTGGCTAGTCAGGGAGTACCATGCTGGGGCTGCGTACGTAAGGTGTGGCCTCGTATACGTCTTGTACAGCTCCAGCTTAGTGCGGAGAGGAAGTCGGGATCGGAAGAGAGGACGCAGTAATGCCAGCGCAGCTCTCACCGCGGTCCTGGTCTTGGATACCTGGGCACCCATCGAGAGTCGCCTATCGATGACGACACCCAGGTATGTGACTTGGCGAGTCCAGCCGACCTGTTCGCCTTGGATGTTTGGCGGAGGAGGCAGCGCTCTGTGGCTGCCAAACGAGATCGTTTGGGTCTTAGCCACATTAAGCGTGAGCCTCCACTCCGCCAACCAGTTCGGGAGGTCGAGGGCTCGCTGGAGTTTCAACGTCGCGTGTTTGGCGTTGAGGGACTTTGCCAGGATCGCTACATCGCGCGCAAGCGCGAAGCTGCGTAAAGCGCCAACATGGTGTCCTGGTGGGACGGAATATCATCCGTGTAGGCTGCCTAAAGGGTAGGCGATAACGTGCTACCCTGTGGGACCCCTGCTGCGATGGGGTGGGAAGGGGACAGGGCGTTATCCACTTTAACTCGGAAGGTCCTGCCGCGGAGGAATTCGGCCTGGATCCTTACGATGTGGAACGGAGTGCCCACCTAGAACTCGAGCCAACTGAAGGGTGGTCGAGTGTCCACTGCGGAATCCAAACTGCTCGGGGCGCGGTTGAAAATGCGCATGTATAAGAGGTAACAGTAGCTTCTCGAACAGTTTAGATGAGGCGTTCAGCAGGGTGATGGGGCGATACCCCTCAGGTCCGTCTGCGATTTTTACCCGGCTTCGGTAGCATCACCACCAGGCCTTCTTTCTAAGCCTGGGGGAAATAGCCCAACCGCAGGATGGCGTTGAAGAGCCTGGTAAGTGATGCAATGGTTCGTGGGTCGATGGTTGAGCGCCAGATTGGGCACGCCGTCTATCCCCGGAGCTTTACGAGGCTTTAGAGACGCGATTGCCTTCTTCACGCTCGACGGGGAGAAGAAAGGAGGGGGAGGAGTCAGGTTGGGTGGCTTTAAACCGAGGCCAGCAGATCAATCTCCTACGAGCGGGATGCGCTGCGATTGCTGGCGTTCCCCGTACGGCAAAAAGGACGGGGAGGTGGTCAGACCCATAGGCATCAGGTAGGGATTCCGGCTGTTCGAGGGACACCGAGCTAGCATTGACCCCTTTGTGCACGATCAGGTCGATCGTGGTCCCGGGGACGTTGCTATTATGAGGGAAGTGGGTGGGTTCGTCAGACCCTTCCACTACATACCCATTCCTGTCGGCGTCCTCGAACAGCTTCCTACCCGTGATGCACGCAATGTGGCAGCGCCACGCTTGGTGTTTGGCGTTCCAGTCCCCTGCCGCTATGGCGGGGGTTGTACTACCAAGGACTTGCTTAACTTCGCTAAGTCTTAGTGAGGAGTTGGGGGCTCGGTAGATGGCATACAGCCTGACAGGTTGCCTGCCAACCATTACTTCGATCTCCAGGGACTGGAACGACAGCGTAGCCAGATCAGGAAGCGGTTGGTGCGGGATGTTACGTCTAATAGCTACGAGCAACCCTCTATAGGCGCTCTCCACCGTATCTAGACGCAGGATATGGTAGCCCGATGCGACAAAGGTGTCAGTGGCCCTGAGATGAGTCTCATTAATGAGAGCCACATCTACATTCTGCTGACTGAGAAGGAGCCGGAGGAAGTGGGCTCGCTGTCTCAGTCCAGCAGCGTTCCAGAACATGATGCGCAGCTTATCCATTTGTAAGCAAACGCATCATGCCTGAAAGCACGACCTCAACTGGGTCCCGATTTACCTTTAGGGCCACAAGGACATCCTTAAGGACGTCGATAGCCCTGTCGAGAGTCGCGCGGGCCTCGCCTGAAACTGGGGCGCTGGGAGGATTGTGGTAACAACACCCGCAGGGGGCACTGAGACCGCCAGTTAGGGGCCGGAAACACTAGTGGAGCGCGCTTTCAAGTCGCGCGCCTCCAGTGTCCGGGAGTTCGCCCCAAAAGCCGGCCTAGCCATAGAACGGCCCAACTCAGTGCTGACACAAGGCCCTGGCAAGGGACCGATAGGGGGCATGCTCCGCGCAGAAGCGGAGCCTGCAGAAGTTCCTGCTCCGGAGAGGTGCGGGGCGTGAGGGGGTGGGGTTGGTCCTGACCCACTGGCCCCTACGTCCGCGAGGGAGGTCTGGTGCGCGAACGGGAGCGATCCCGCTGCGCATTCTTTCGGCCGCTCATTTCTGAGACGGCAACGGCTTCGCTGAAAGCCCACACACGACAACCATACGGTCAACAGAAGACCGAGAATCAATTTGAGGTGACGTCACAACGACGTCACAAAAGCGACACGGCGACAGAACGCCGGCCAAAATTTTTACAAAATTAATTAAATTAAATTAATTTTTACAAAAAAAAAATATTTACAAATTAAATATTTAAAATTTCCAAGGACAAGAGAAAGGTTCGGGCCGTATGAGCGTAGAGAATACGTCCGTACAGTGCGAAGCTTGCAATTCCTAAATTGGATTTCTTCTCTGGAAGTATAACTTATTTGCATTTTCCTCGCTCCGATAACAAGACAGCACGGCATTTACTGTTTCCCCTCTACACACGTCTTGAAAACATGTGAATAAATGTTTTTAATATATATTTAGTGCTTTATACATTTTGTTTACTGTATAATTGTATTATATAAGTAGTATTATTAAAAACTTGACTATATGTATATTTTTTCTTTTATTCCAATAGCATTTTAGAGAATATAAGTATAACAATTAATGTTACATAAATAAAATACGTTTCTAAATTATTGTTTCAGGCTAAATTTCTAAATTTTAAAATACAAAACTTTATTGCGACAGCAGATTTAAGGTTTCCAGTACGACTTGAAGCTCTGCAACAAGCCCATGGTCAATTTGCCTCGTATGAACCAGAATTGTTTCCAGGCTTAGTATACCGAATGATACGACCTAGAGTAGTTCTTCTTATATTTGTTAATGGGAAAATAGTAATTACAGGTAAATTAAAAACCAATTTTATAAATGCAAAGAATTCTAATTCTTTTGTGTAAAACTATATTGAAAATAATCATTGAGAACATATAAATAATGTGCGTGACAAACGAAATAAAAAAAGTGGTAATAATTTTGATAAATATTTGTTTCAAATTTTATAATTATTTATATGTCTGAAACATTCTTACGACTAGAGTAATAAATTTCAAATAGTATATTTATATTTCAGGTGGAAAAACAAAACACGATATTTATGAAGCGGTTGACATAATACATCCCATACTAAGAAGTTTCAAGAAAAATTAATAATGTTAACATAATATTTAATATTTATTTAATAATTTTATCTTGTATTAATTTTAAATATAATGCAATATGAATTGAAACCGTTTTATTTATTTATTGAATACTTTATTACATAATCATATAGAAAATACAAATAGAAAAGAAAAATAAAACTACAATAATTGTGGTGTAAAGGCGGCCATGTCACAACAGAGGTGGTTACAGGCAACCTTTATTAAAGAACAAAAGATAATGAGTAATGGCTTAGTACGTAAAAACTATAAAGATATATAAAAAGAATAATAGATAATATAAACTAAAAGAAATCCAGAAATACATTAATAATTTTACATAATTAAAGATTGTTTACATAAATATAAACACATACATAGATATAGATAGAAATTTTTACCCCGACGTTTAAATATGTTTACTAAAGTAGCCTCCCGAATATATTAGGCAAGAGAATTCCACAGGACGGCAGCTTTAACTGTGAAAGAGTCTCCATAGCTCTGGGCACGACTTAGCGGCAATTCCTACCTGTTATCGCTATGTGACAGTGAGCCATCTAAGTTTTATTTATCTTAAAATAGTAATCTTTCAAACAAAATTGGAAATTTATTATTATAATACATTCTATACTACGAAGATTTCTCAATTTATTAAATTTAGATATAGTAGTATCATAAATTTATAAAATTTTAATTTCATTAACGATACAAAAGCTATTTATACGAGTATATGTCGGATCGTCGTAGTGGTTGTCGTTAGAACGGTAGCGGAAGTGGTCACCACAGTCAATGTGCACATTCGAAGGCTCACGTAGTAAAGCCCTTGCAGTCATATGTTCATCTCCCAACCCCCGAGGGGGGGGGGGACAAAAATCAAGGCACTGCCCTCTAGCCGTGTGATCCAGCGGACATATACGTCCATTAATTGAGGCGTGTCGTGTTTGGTGAGCTAGGATGAGACGGCTAGAGGATGACGTTATTTTCCCTCACGCAATATGTCCTGTCGCGGAGAAATCCCTGTAAAACTTTCGCCAGGTCGTGAGTGACATACTTCCTCCAGGCGAATATGAATTACACTTTAAGCAAGCATATAGCAGACTACACAGGAGAATCTAGTGTAAAGGGACAGGGGATCCAATGCATTCTGTTTCCCCTTTCGCCCAATTTCGAGATATTGCGTGTGACCGTCGTAATTCAATATTGGCCTTAACCGAGCGAGGACTAGATATTAATACTTGTAATAATAGATGCAAGATAAGTAGTACATAAGCGAATGTATGTGTATATTGACGACGGACGATACGGACGCGATAGATGAATATTAAACATGTACTCACAAAATTATTTAATTTATTAATCTTATTTACTAACATAATTAATGACAGATCAGAAACAAAATTGGCTATAGTTCAAATTAAATCCACTTGATTATCTTATGACCTAAGAACCACAACTTAAGCATTCATCTTTGTTTGCCAAGGAACAAGCAATCATTGACATATTTGCGTCATCTTTCTCTAGTTGTCCATTTGTAATTTTACCTTTTTCAACGGTAAACTGAATAGCATTTGCAGCTGGCTTTGTGCGTAAGTAGTACATCCCGGTCTTTAAGCCCATTTTCCAAGCATGAAAATGAATCGATGTTAGTTTTCCATAGTTAGGTTTAGCAACATGTATATTAAAAGATTGGCTTTGGTCTATAAATGCTCCCCTATCCGCGGCCATTTGTATAGAAGTTTTAAGAGATATTTCCCATACAGTTTTGTACAAATCTCTTATTTCTTTTGGAATTTTTTCAATATCTTGTATAGATCCATTGTTGTAGATTATAAGATTTTTCATTTCCTCATCCCACAAGTCAGCTCCAGTCAAATCAGTCAGAAGATGATGGTTTACTACAGGAAATTCACCAGACAGAACTCTTCTTTGGTAAATATTTGAAGTAAATGGTTCAAAAGATTCTGTGTTGCCAAGAATTTGTGCAGTGGAGGCAGTTGGCATAGGAGCTACTAAAAGAGAATTACGCAGACCATGTTTTGCTATCTTTTCTTTGAGAGCAACCCAGTCCCAAAGTTCTGTAGGAGTTTTGTCCCACATATCATATTGTAGGATACCTTGGCTTGCTGGACTTCCTTCATAAGTGCTGTATACACCCTCCTTTTCTGCCAATTCACAACTAGCTTCTAGAGCGCCATAATAAATAGTTTCAAATATTTGTTGATTGAGAAGTATTGCTTTTTCACTTTCATAAGGGATTCTCATCAATACAAATGCATCTGCCATGCCTTGTACACCAATTCCGATAGGTCTGTGTCTCATATTTGATGTCTTTGCTTCAGGAATGGGATAAAAGTTAACATCAATAACTCTATTTAAATTTTGAGTTACAATCTTTGTGATTTCTTTAAGTTTTTTAAAATTAAAGTGCTTGTTTTCAACAAACATGTTCAGTGCTATGGAAGCAAGGTTGCACACTGCCACTTCATCTTTCGAAGTGTATTGCACTACCTCAGTGCAAAGATTACTACATTTAATTGTACCAAGATTTTTTTGATTACTCTTTCTATTACAAGCATCCTTATACAGCATATATGGTGTACCAGTTTCTACTTGGGCTTCTATAATAGACTTCCATAATTCTTGGGCCCTGACTTGTTTTATAAAACGGTTTTCTTCTTCATATTTAGAATATAGTGCTTCAAATTCTTCCCCATAACAGTCAGCGAGGCCAGGACAATCATGAGGACACATGAAACTCCAAATTTCATCCTTTTCTACCCTTTTCATGAACAGATCTGGTATCCATAAAGCATAAAATAATTCTCTTGCTCTCATTTCTTCTTTACCTGTATTTTTCTTCAAGTCCAAGAACTCAAATGTATCTGCATGCCAAGGTTCTAAGTAAATTGCAAATGCACCTGGACGTTTGTTTCCACCTTGATCTACATACCTGGCAGTATTGTTATACACTCGCAACATTGGTACAAGGCCATTTGAAACTCCATTAGTGCCAGCGATGTAAGAACCTTGTGCTCTGATGCAATGTGTATGCAGACCAATACCCCCAGCTGATTTAGATATTAATGCACATTGCTTCAAAGTATCAAATATACCCTCAATGCTATCATCTTTCATAGCTATAAGGAAACAAGAGGAGAGTTGAGGCCGTGGTGTAGCAGCAGAGAACAGCGTTGGACTTGCATGTGTAAAATATTTTTCTGACATTAAATTATAAGTATTAATAGCACTATCAATATCTTCACCATGAATGCCAACAGAAACTCGCATAAGCATATGTTGAGGTCTTTCTGCCACCTAAAATATACATACCATATACATTTTTTAAAATATATTTGAAGATACATAAATTAAAATAAAATAATTCTATTCTGAATAATTTTAAGTTTTACTGTTCCTAAGAAGTAGTATACCTTATTGTTTATCTTCAACAAATACGATCTTTCTAAAGTTTTAAAACCAAAGTAATTGTACTTAAAATCTCTATCATAAACAATTGCTGAATCTAATTTGTCCTTGTTTTTCATGACAATGTTATAATGGTATTCTGATATCATTGGTGTCCTCTTCTTTGTATGTGGATTTATAATATTATATAAATCTGATATAACCGCTGAAAGGAAATATAAATATGAAAATATTTAATAGAACTTAAGCAATTTTATATTATTCAATATAAATTGCCATGAATAAGTCTAGTATAATAAATTACAACAATTATTACTATACCTGAAAAGCTTTTCTTGGTATCTTTATGCAAATTAGATATTGCTATTCTAGCAGCTAAAATAGCATAATCAGGATGATCAGTGGTTTTTGTAGCTGCAATTTCAGCAGCTAAATTATCAAGCTCTGCTGTTGTGACACCAGAATATATTCCACTTATTACTTTTAGTGTGATACTAACCTATTAAGTTGTTGAAGTTTTAATTAATGTTTGCTTATACACGTACACTTTATTGGACACAATAAATAAGAAAGAAAGATAAAACAAAAGAAAACTCAATTGACCCACTAAAATGTCTTACTTATTTTTGGCAGACCTTTGGATAAGGAAATTATTTATTTAACAATAGAGGAGCGGAGTAAATATGTAAAAATATGTGGTAAAACTAGACCTGTATTATTCAATGTGTTATACTTACAGGATCAACAAAATCACTATTTAAACCATAACATAATTTTTTTATTCTTGAAGTAATTTTATCTATATGTACTTCCTCCATCCTCTCATCTGTAAAATGTAAATTATATAAATACCAATTAACCAAATTGGTTTACAGGACATAACTATTTTAAAAAATATTTTGCTTTAACTCACCCCTCTTGACAACAAAGAGTTTACTTTTATGTTTGTTCGACATATTATTCAATTTTATGCTATTAGACACTTATTATAATAATATGATATTAATTATAAATGCTAAAAGAAAAGTGTTTTGCAAGTGTTTAAAATATATATATAATTTACGTTTTGCTTGTTAAGATTTTAAGTGCTTACAATCAACGAACTTTTCTTGTAATTGTAACGATGACAATTAAGAACATAGTAATTGCTACATTTGATCAAATTTGTTTTATGAATTCAATTTATGAGTCTTACCTTATATTTACTGTAACTATTTTGTAAATAGGAAATTTTTATATGGCAGATACAAAGTATTACATTAGCGTACCGGTTGAATTAGATTCTTAATAACCATCGTTATCATTATTTATAAGTAGTGATTGTTTAACTCAGATATCAGACTACGTGTAAAAGGCACTTATTAGTTTATTCTATTAGTTAGAAACGAAATATCTAACGTAAGTGTATCACACTTTCAAGTCATCGATAATTGTTACAATTATTAAGTGTTATTAAGTACTTATGTAATAAAATAATTCATAAAACGTTAGGAAACAATTAATTTCACTCTTCAATAGTATAATATTCCTTGACACAAAATACAAAACGTAAATTTTTAAGTTTTATCTCTTACAATGGAAAGTAGAAACGACTCCGCTATTCCATAATTATTGGCGGGAAAACGTATTGTAACCTGCTTGACGTAGTCGTTTAAGAATCGATATAATGTAACGTCTAAGTATCGGAATAAAAGAAGTAAAATTAAAAAGAGAAATAATCCATATGGTTAGTTAATTATGACATTATTTCTATTATCTATTTAAATTTTACCCACCATCTAATAATAAAAAACTGGTTTTATGAAAATCACAATTTTATGGTTCTAATACTTACTCCTAGAGCAAAAGAACGTCATATAAAATACTTACTTGAGTAACATATAATCTGCCTAATATAGTCGAATTTTTACGCGTTGGTAAGAATACTTACAAAATCGTTATGAAATCAAAAAATATTTGTATTTAATGTATCACCGAAGTAAATTTATCGACTTTTATTAAAACATGTTCATTCTCAAGGTTTTTTTGTATAAATTAATTGTGCCTATAATTTACACAATGTTTCAATTGTATATTCAAGAATGTGATACCTGAATACCTGTAGTATTCATGTATTACATACTCTACAATATCGCTATCACAAATATTCATAAGAATAACGTCATTAACGACTTGACTTTTTTATTTCAAAATTTACAATGCTACCTGACATCATTCCAAGTTCCGCACATCCCACAAATTGAAATGGATACTTTTCCTGTCTATTATGTATTTTAGGTTTTTGTGCAAAATTTCATCCCTTTTTATGTTTTTATTTTGTTAGTGCACATTTTGAGGGAGGCACCAGACAATTTTGGTAAATATTGGCTTATACACCACTTATCTCCAAAATCACTGGCCCGTGTTTTATGTGGCTTTTAGTGCTATGTTTTGATTTAATTGGTGAATGTTCTTAGATAGGTGTTACGGTAACATCTCATTAGGTGGCGGTGCAGTATATATTAGTTTGTGCAAACCAATAACGACGACTTATAAAAGATTTATAAAACCAATATTAACTGCGATATTAACTAGATAGAGGATATAATAACAACACCGCCGCCCGAGGGTAAATACCAGAAGCTGAAGTCGGAGCTCATCAAGCGTTTGTCGGCATCGCGAGAGAGACGAATCCAGCAAGTTCTGCGTCACGAAGAATTGGGAGGAAGAAAGCCTTCGCAGTTCCTGCGGCATCTGCAAAATTTAGCTGGTTCAGGACTATCTGAGGACTTCTTGCGCTTTTTATGGACCAGTAGATTGCCACAAAGGACGCAAGATATTGTCGCTTCGCAACTGAAGTCGTCGCTAGAGTTCGCCATATACGAACTACACCAGGACCACCCGTGTCCAGCACACCACGTAGACTGGCCCCTGACAAACTCAAAATTGCCAAGGAGGAGTTCACCATAATGCTGACTAGTGGCATAGCCAGACCCTCCCATTCACCTTGGGCATCACCACTGCATCTTGCGCCCAAAAAGAACAACGGTTGGATACCTTGCGGAGATTACAGGATGCTGAACGCCAGAACTACCGGATAAGTACCCAATACGTCACATCCACGACTTTGCTCATAGTATGTCTGGATGTCGAGTCTTTTCCACAATCGACCTGGTTAAAGCATACAATCAGATTCCCGTTAACGCTGAAGACATCTCGAAGTTCGGTCTTTACGAATTTCCGTATATGACATTCGGACTTCGTAATGCCGGACAAACATTTCAGCGCTTTGTGGACGAAATGTTACGAGGGCTCGATTTTTGCTACAGTTATCTCGATGACTTCTTAGTCTACTCAAAGGACGAGAAGACCCATGAATTCCATCTAGAGCAGCTATTCACCCGACTACGGCAGGACGGCAGGAGTACGGGATGTTGATCAACACCTCAAAGTGCATTTTTGGGCTTCTGAGGTAGTGTTTTTAGGTTATCATATCTCTGCAGAAGGTACGAGACCGCTGCCCACAAAAGTCGATGCCATCAATTCTTATTCAGAACCGAGAAACGTAAAAGAGCTCTGACGATTCCTCGGTATGGTAAACTTTTACAGAAGGTTTATCCCCGAAGCAGCACAGCATCAGGCCTCCCTAAATTCGATTCTAACAGGATCTACCAAAGGCGCGCACTCTGTAAATTTTACACCAGAGGAGAGGGATTCTTTCAACCGCTGCAAGCAGGGCTTATGCCAGGCTGCATTATTAGCTCACCCAGACGCACATTCCAAGCTGTGCATGGTCACCGATGCATCAGACGCAGCGATGGGAGCAGTATTGCAGCAGTCCAACGCCGAAAAAGGTTGGGAACCCCTAGGATTTTTCTCGCGCAAGTTTAACCCGGCCCAGCAGAAATATTCGCCGTACTATAGGGAGTTGCTGGCTATATACGAAGCCATAAAGTATTTTAGGCACATGGTAGAAGCCCGCGACTTTATGCTTCGCATTCCACGCACGAAAAGAAAACTGTTCACCCAGGCAATTCTGCCACCTTGACTTCATTTCCCAATTTAGCACAGACATCAGGCACATATCAGGAAAGAGCAACGTAGTAGCTGACACTCTTTCCCGAATAGAGGAAATCTCACAATTGACGTCATCAAGTTGGCTGCAGCTCAAGACACCGATCCGGAGTTAGATCAGCTTCTGAAAACTGCCAGCTCTCTGTGCCTGAGAAAGGTGCGTGTGCCAGGGACTAATGTCGAGGTTTACTGTGACGAGCGTGGCAATTCTTCAACTTCACGAACGTACGTTCCAGTGGGGTACAGACGTCAGGTGTTTGAGAGTCTGCATTCGCTCAGCCACCCGGGCGCGAATGCGACTGCATCGCTCGTGGCAGAAAGGTACGTGTGGCCTGGAGTGAGGAAAGACTGCCGAGAGTGGACTCGCAATTGTCTGGCTTGCCAGCGAGCTAAAGTCACTCGATACGTTTCCACGCCTCAATCGAGCTTCGACATCGCGAAAGCTAAATTCCTTAATGTGCACATTGACCTGGTCGGTCCCCTCCCTCTTTGCCAAGGGTTTAGATATTGTTTTAAAGCCGTTGACCGGTTTACACGATGGCCTGAGGCAATTTCTCTGCAAGACATAACTGCTGAATCACTCGGCCCTGCTTCACGGGTGGATCGCTCGATTTGGATGTCCCGTTAGCATAGTGCCCGACAAAGGAAGGCAGTTTGAGTCCTTTTTATTTAAACGCTTGTCAGAAATGGTAGGCTTTGAACATAAGCGGACAACGGCCTACCTCCCAGCATGTAATAGCATGGTGGAAAGATTCCACCGGCAGTTGAAAGCCGCCATTACTTGCCACGCCAGCAGTACCTTTTTTTTTTTTTTTTTTTTTGACGCTGGGAAAAAATGACATTACGCATACCCTAGCCTTAGCCCTACCCTAGAGCCCCGTAGAGGGCCATGCTCCTCAGTATGCCTGCGTACAGACGCCGGCATTGTTCTCCAGGGCTCCCTATGTTAGGGAGGAGCCATGAGAGGGCACCCGCGGTCTTCAGCAAGCGTGATGACAGCTTGCTGAAGTGTGCATCGAAGCGCCACTTGCTATCGATCGGGAGGGAGGAGTCGCCAGCGTGCCACTACTGCGGGGCCGCGGTGGATACGGCGGAGCACACCCTGGTGGTGTGCCCATCGTGGGCCGAACCCCACCGCGCCCTGGTGGCAGCCGTCGGGGAGGACCTCACGCTCCCCAGCGTGATCGCCGCCATGCTCAGGAGGGAGGAGGCATGGGCGGCGGTAGGCTCCTTCTGTGAGGCCGTCATGTCACAGAAGTAGGCGGCGGAGCGCATGTGGGAGGATGACCTTCTCGCAGCGCCGCTCCGCAGACGAAGAAGGGATGGAAGGCGGCAGACGCAACGTCCGTCCTCGTCCGCCCCAGGGGGTGATCAGCGGGCGACAGGCGCGGGGGCGCCACCGCCCGCACCTCAAGGATCACCCCACTCGTCGGACCACAATGGCCGTGCACTCCGGCCATTGTAATGACCCCTTCCCACGTGGGAGGGGTGTGAAGGGCCTGCCGTAGGGCCGGCAGTCACCGGCGAGGGCCTGGACGCTATGGACTCCCAGGCCCTCTCCACTTAGGTGAGGTCGGAGTGTCGCTGGGTATTTTTAGTGGGTATACCGGGAACGTCTTTACCGGGGAGTCCCACATACCCCTCTCCCGCCCCCCGGCGGGGAGGGTATGCGTAATGTCATTTTTTTTTTTTTTTTTTTCCAGGGTCAAAAAAAAAAAAAAAAGGTATAAGGACCACTTTTAAGGATGACCTCCAGACTACATCCACAGAACTTGTTTATGGACAGTCCTTGAGATTTCCAGGTGAGTTCCTCCATCTTACTGCTAACGAGATCCCTGACATGACGGACTACTTATCCCGGCTGCGCTCGTTCGTAAAGAAAGTTCACCCGATACCAGCATCCCGCCACGTTAGCTAGCGCAAAACATTTGTTTTCAGGGACCTAGCATCCTGACTTAGCATCCTGCTCCCATGTCGTCTTGCGAGACGACACCACGAGCAAAACGCTGAAACCAGCGTACAAAGGACCTTACAAAGTCCTTTTTAAAAATTGATGTCACTGGTATGTCAGTGACAGTATCCATAGACCGCGTCAAGCACTGGCTACATACTTCACGACACACACAGCAACAGACAAATCACTAACTCACCAACACCATCTACACCACAAATTACCACCAAGTCACCAGCTGAAACCGAGAGGGACGATATCAGGCGTACACGATCGGGCCGTACTTTACGATTTTTATCGCCCTTAGGACGGTCTCTGGAGCGGGGTGATGTGGCGTTGTTAGTTTTATTTTCTTAATATTAATTATTTTTATTTTAATTGTTTTAATGAAACTCTTTTCTAAATTCGTTAGTACGTTTTTTTTTAATGATATTTTTTAATATTTATTATTAAAAAATATCATTCTGTCATTTTTGTCATCTGTCGTAGTTTATAAAATTTAATATAATTTTAACATTTATTAAATACGATATAACTACAATTATTTTTATTGTTTTATTTCTTTCTACGAGTTACACACACTACCATTTCTACAGTATATAACCTATACTCTTTATAAAGTTTGAAATAAAAAACAAAATAAAAAAAATTGTAAAAATTCCACGACCATTAAATCGTGATTGAAAAAGGATAAAATATTTTTAAAATACTTAAATAATTTATATGACCAGAGCTAATTAACGTAAAATGCTTTCATATCCCTTCAGGTGTTTAGATCTTTCTCAGAGTCGCATATTTGAACAACAGAGTATTCGTTTCTTCTTATTTAATTGTAACACCTTCCATCAAGGTGTGATCACTCTTTTTATCCGTTCTGATTCAAAGTTAAATCTGAATCACAACTTGTGTCATCGGTTTCAGATCTTATTGAAGTCAAAACTTCTATATCATCGTTATGATTTAAAAGTCGATGAAACGTACAAGTGACAGTAAAAATAGCCAGACATAAATTCATAAGATTTAACGTGGGCGAAAAAGAGATAGGACGCATTATACAGTATTTCTTTTGCTTACATCAATACGTGTTTGTGCACGTATGCCGTAGTACAAAGCTTGAAAATAGTGAAAATTATATGTATATCATTGTAAATACTCAATTATGTTCGAACCAACTAATTTTGTCAGATGAATAATTACCGTACATGATCACTATGATCATTACTAAATCTTCAATTATCCTCTTCCCGAAATTTTACATCGTCTCATCTTGAAGCCAAAACCTTTGAAGGTTTCACTTGTACCACGAGTGAAGTTGGACACATTTGTTTTTTTATTCTCTGTTTCAGTTATTTACTACCCATTTTTCTCGTATTTGCATCTCATATTTTTTTTCACATTGCGTATTACTCTAGTTATTCATTTCGCTGTCGCAAAAAAATTAGAATTTCATTATTGTAGCTCCAATAGAACCCTTGTTTAAAAAAAATTAGATACATATATAGATAATATATTTTTTATGCAATTATTGCGCAAAAGCCAAAGCATAGGTAGATAACAACCAAGCCATCTAATTGTTTTTGCTAAGATAATATTTTAAATGCTGCTTATTAAAAAATAATACATTATTATGTATCCCTTAATTATCAATTGGAAAGTGTCTAGTTTCTAGTAACTTGCTGTATGACTCAACCCAAAAAAATATTTAGCACTAAATATATAATGGGTCAAAATCATTTTTAACATTAATAATTATAGCTCATTAGTGCCACTTCGATAAACGCCTATTATGATATGAATAAGTATTTAAAAGTAAAACTTCAGCTTTAATAAAATATTATATTTTTGTTAAAATAAGAATTTGAAGAAAAAAAGAATACTATGTAAAAAAGGGATAGAAACATTTCTGCTTTATACGTAAATAGTTAAAATTCTAAATACTTTTCGATTTCAATTTTTCCACCCTGGACACTTCACTCTGCTTAAAGCTGCTATATTCATATAACTTTCACTAACTACACGAGCAACAGTATTATTTTATTTACAGGTGTACACTTTTCTTATTGGTCCCATATACAACATAGTAACTCCTTAGAGATATATTCCATCCATGTATTAAAAAAATTACAAAATACATCCCAGTCGGTTTAAAAAATCAGTCCCACGGTATATCTTTACATCGCTATCGCAGCATATAGCAGGATAGGTAGAGGGAATTTTAACCTAACAGTCCTTACCCCACTTTCTGCCAAATTTTTGAGACTCAACGCTGCGCTTTGTCTTTTTACCAGAGGATATGAAAATAATTCATGTCTTCGAGTGGAAATAGAGCCCGCAATTCACGTTTATAGCCAGACGGTGAGCCAGTGCACCACAATGGCCCTGTAACAGTGTTCGTCTTTTTCCGGTCTATTTCGAGACCAAAAGCAGAGGTGTTGCATGGCAGAGTCCATAGGGCTCGAATGGGCCTGAAAATAGCTACTGCTTCCTCTTTATTTTGGCTACAGTTCGGGTATCTTTTTGGAGAAACTGATGATTTTGTATTTGGATTTATGGACGTAAGTTATTAAGACAAAGAACTACCAGAGACATAATATGAAAGATGGCACTGTCATCCCATTAGAGCCCTATGGAATCTATCATGTAACTAGCCATGCCATGCACAACCATGTTATCGGACTTGTTAAGTAATATAAGCTTACGTCACTTCTCTTTGACTAAAGAAGGAGAAGTTGAACCTTTATCAATAGCTATGTGGCATCCTCGTCTATTTTGAGAAAAAACCTCGAAGACCTCGTGATTTTGGAGATTCATGACATTCAAAAATCCTCGACACATAAATATTATTATTATTCTGTATTTGAGTTGACGAGATAAATATGTCAACTGTCAAGTATAATGGTCATTGATGCTCAACATAGAATTATGAAACATTAGAAATTAGAAGAATATTCAACTAATTAGTATAATTTAAATAATATTTTCTTTACATATTAAAAAAATTATAGTCTAATGATGGCTGATCAAAATTATGACCGAAGCTCTTTTGTAATCGGATTATGTTTAGCCATTTCGTCAAGTGTATTTATTGGGTCGAGTTTTATTATAAAAAAATTAGCTCTGAAAAAAATTAATGCTCTAGGTAACATACGAGCTTCTGCAGGCGGTTATGCATATTTGAAGCATTGGATGTGGTGGCTAGGGTTAATAACAAGTAATTACTTTAAACAAATATACATTGACGTTTATTTAAATGTATATAGGCTTTATATTCTTTTTCTTTAACAGTGGGCATAGGTGAAGCGGCAAATCTCTTAGCATATGCATTTGCACCAGCAGCTTTAGTAACACCACTGGGTGCTTTAAGTATTCTGGTTTCTGCAATACTTTCCTCAAAATTCCTTAGAGAAAAACTAAATTTTATTGGAAAGGTCAGTGAAATAAGATATGAATGACCAATTATTAAGATTTTATAAAAAAAACTATGTGGTCTATGAGTAAAATTTTTTAATAATATTACATATGGTTTTATACCATTTAATATAATATTATATTGCAATTGTGTAAATATATTTGTATTTATTTTAATTTAATTTCTTTTACGTTTCAGATTGCCTGTTTTCTTTGCATTGTTGGCTCAATTGTCTTTGTAATACATTCACCAAAAGAAGAAGAAATAAACAAATTCTCAGATTTGTGTGATAAATTAACAAATTATATTTTTTTATCATACATATTTACAATTTTGGTAATGAGTTTGATACTAAAGATAATTTTTGTTCCTAAGTTTGGAAATACTAATATAGGTGTATACTTATTAATTTGTTCTGCCATTGGTAGTTTGACTGTAGTTTTTTGTAAAGGTGTGGCCCTAGCAATTAAAGAAAGTATAACTCTAAGAGTGAATAATTTCTCTAATTACTTTTTCTGGTTACTCTTAACCTTTTCAATAATTTGTATAATGGTACAAATGAATTATTTAAATAAAGCATTAGACATATTCAATACAAGTGTTGTAACACCTGTGTACTATGTGATGTTTACAGTATTAGTGATAATGTCATCAGGCATCCTGTTTAAAGAATGGGAGCATATGAAAACTGAGGATATATTAGGTTGTATTTGTGGATTCTTTGTGTTAATAACAGCAGTATTTACTTTAAATGCTTTTAAAGATGTTAATATGACTTTTAAGGATTTAAGCACAGATTTAAGACAACATGACACTCTAAGACATGCCAATGTTTTAGAAAATTTTGTCATGAGTGATTTTAGAAGACTAGAATAATAATTTATTATAGTTGCTGTAAGATACAATATTATTATTATTATTACCATTAAATATTTTTGTTTTATAAACATATGCTCTCATATTATTTAAAAAGAAATAAAAAGAACTATAACAAATATATTTAATACCAATTTCAAAGATTTTAATTTTTTATATAAATTGTAGCATTTTCTACAAGTTTCTACTCAGAATAACCCATAATAGGAATATTTTTACATATATCACAAATATACAGTGACAGAATGATATATGAAAGTCCGACAAACTGGACAGGTGCGTTGATAACCATAGAGACGCATACAGCATTCAGTGCAAAGACAGACATGACGGCAGGGTAGAGTTAACACACATTTTTGTCTTTCTTGACAAATTACACATAAGGCATCAGCAGCATTCGCAGGATCATCTTCATTTTCATCTTCTAATTGTAGGTCAAGATCTCTTGAAACAGGTTGTCCTCCTACTATTTGAGTTATCATTCTTACTTCAGAGTTTGTGAAATAATGATATATAACATAATACAAATATGTTATTTTTCTTACTGATATCCAGTAAATGTTTGTAATCTGGTTTTGTATTATTTGTCTAAAGTTTATACAACATCGTGCAATTACCATTGCCATCAAAATTCCCATGAAAGATTCTAGTGGAACATCTGACAAAAAATTTGTGACTCTTAACAATGCCATATACATATTGATAGTGTTACTTACAATAATATCTTTCATATATAGAAATAAAGCAGTTATTAAATCTGGTAAGTGCACAGGCACAAAAGTAAGCACAAGCCACAATGTATCCCCCAAGAATATAATTGCATTTTTAAGACTGGATAAAACTTCATAAATTATCATTAGTGAATTACTTATTGAAAGCTTAACATTATTAAAAATATAATATGCATTGTTGTGCATTTCATTACAAATTGCTGAGGTAATATTACATAAATAGTAACAATAATTAAAAAATGCCTCACAACTAGAATTTATTAAGCCTGGTAAGTCTTCTGTAAATATAGTTATGTTGTCTTCATAGATAATTTGAAGAAATAATACAACATATTTTATGCTACTGTATACAAATGTTATGATAACTGATAAAGTTAAAACGATAACTTGCCCAATAGAAGAAATACAAATAACAATATTCTGAAATATAAAAGCCACCAGGTTTACAAGTTTTGCTAAAGAAGTAATCATATTTTAAAATCATCATCTAAAAAAGGAAGATCAAGAACCACGTTCGTGTAACCAGATATAAGTACAGTTGAATAAATTCAGGATTTGTAATTTCTTTTAAGGTATTTAAAACATTAAATTATTGCCGTATAATAGTTCTATTTACGGGAGTACAAAATGTAAATAACTGTAAGAATCAAACATGACATTTGTCAAATTCAAACTGACGAGGTGACAGCCATAGATTTAAACTATCTACTATCTAACTGTCTATGGGCCATACTGGCCTACTTAAAAGAGAAGTTTTATTTATTTACTGAGGAATTGTACAACTTTAACTGGTATAATATTTTAAACTGATATAAGATGTTATAAATTTACATTTATAAAATCTGTTTCAGTATATTGCGGCCGACGACAACAACCTGATGTTAACAATGTCTATTAAAGTAATCTTTCTAACAACAATACAAAACAAAAAAAAAACTAAAAAGTATGTTCGTTATTCGTACGTTCCCACACTACCCGGGGATCGCTTAGCCAGAATTCGCGTAACTTGTTTACTGCATTCCATCAAATCTAAGAATTGTAACAGCAAGTAATGTAAAACGTAGTGTCATTTTTCATTCAATGTTTTTGTTCATGTTAGTTTTAATATTAAAATAATTCTTCACTCTTGTTTTCTCACATCGAGCAAGTAGTCACCATTTTAGTTAATAATTTAAATTGTAATTTTTAATAAAATATTTTAAAGATTTGGTTTTTTTTGGATCCTACGCTGCCACCGTACATAATTGGCGCAGTCGGTAGGATACTCGCGGGCCGGGTCGCGAGCAACGTAATTTAAATTTTGTAAGAAATTAACGTCGCGGTCCACCCGGGTGGCTTTCAAGCACCAACCAGAGTATCCAGAATCTACGAGGCGGCGCAGCGAGGCGTATCCAAACATTGATACACCGAAGAAGACCAGATTTGTATGTAAGTACATTAGAATCTTTCTAGTGATTGCTTACCCGTAGTTTTAGATCCTTTTAATTTATCCATATCCAAGATTTCCATTCAGAGGCAATTGAAGACCCCTAGGTTTAGTAATTATAGTAGCAGAGCGCGTTCTCAAGACGCTCATCGTAATATAAATTTAGAAAATAGTATTATAGACTCTAAGGAAAATAAAAAATATACAAAAATGGCTGATTTAGATAAAGTTTTAAGAGTTTTACGATTGTTACCCGAATTCGACGGAAATCCAAACATTTTACCAAGATTTATTAAATTAGGCGATCAAATAGTTCAAGAATTTGTGTTTAACAATCCTGATAATAATTTACTTAATATTGCCGTCGTAAGTGGTATTTTAAATAAAGTAATAGGTTCAGCAGCCCGTTTAATCAATACTAGTGGTATCCCATCAGACTGGAGTGGCATTCGTAAGTCGCTTATTAATAGTTTCTCAGACCAACGAGATGATACCGCACTGTACAATGATCTCTCTCTCTTAACACAAGGATCAAATAGCCCACAAGAATTTTATGAACGTTGTCAAAATTTATTTAGCACAATAATGACATACGTTACATTACATGAAGAAATTTTGACTACCATAGAAGCTAAAAGAATTTTGTATCAAAAATTAACCCTACAAGCCTTTTTAAGAGGGTTAAAAGATCCCTAAGGCTCACGCATACGATGTATGAGACCTGAAACCATAGAAAAAGCTTTAGAATTCGTGCAAGACGAGCTAAATACAAAATATTTACAGGCTCGAAATGAACCCGAAAGGACTAGGCACCCCCAGGCCTTTTCATCTCACCCTTTTAAGGTAAATCATAATTTTAATTTTAATACACCACAATTTAGACCACCTATTCAAACTCACAGTCAATCTCGTAACCATTTTGTGACAAACCCACAACAATTTTCACCCAAACAACAGCTAGGCCCAGGTCCTTCACGTACGCAACAAATGTTTAGGGCTCCACCTCCAAATTATAGTCCCCATAACGCATTTAAACCACCCCAGCTTAACGTCGTTCCGATATTTAATTCGACATCTCAGTCAGCTCGCCCTATGAGTGGCATTAGTCACTTTGTTCCTAGGAATTTACCACCCACAGGAAATATTGCGGGACACGATTGGAGAAAATTTGGAAATCCACCTCCAACTAATTATTTCAAAACTAGGGAAATGAATTTCCATGACAGTCAGATTTACGACCAAAATTACGACTATTACGACTTTACGACTATTACTACGATAATGACTATACTAATTATTATACTTACGATGACTATAGTAACGAAAATTTAGAAGATAATTATAATATGGAAGAATTATCCCAAAATCCACATCATTTTTCCACTCAATGCGTATCAAATGAACCCTCAGTAGGAAAGCCGTCGTCATCAACCCCTTCTGATAAAGAGGATTTTCGGGAAATCAAAATATTAGACAAGCCAAAATAGAAGTTAATCTTCAAACTCAGCGTCAACTCCCTTATATACAAATTAAAAATCCCCCTTTAAAATTACTTATAGATACCGGTGCAAATCAATCTTTTATTAGTCCAGCTGCAGTAAAGAAGTATTTCAAAAATTTTCCTTTAAACCACGATCCTTTCGAAGTGAGTAACGTACACGCTGTAAGTAGACATTCAGTAACTATTCCTTGTTTCTTTGAATTTAATAATGAAGATAATATTACATTTTTTATATACAAATTTCACGATTTTTTTTGATGGATTGATAGGTACAGACTTATTAGATAAATGGGAAGCGACTATTGACTATAAAAGAAAATTATTTATCACTAAAGACGCTTCGAACCCCATTCAATTATATAATTCGCGAAATGTAAATTTGTATGAAAATATTATACCAGCAGGCACTTCAAAATTAGTAAAATTACCGATTAATGTTCATGAGGGTGAAATTTTCATCCCGGAACAAACAATTTCTAGTTGTATTATAAAGGAATGTTTTACGTGTGCTAAAAAGAATAGAGCTTTTTTAGAGATTTACAACCCGAGTCGCAATGACATAATTTTTTCTATCGATAAACCTATCCGCGCGGAATTATATAACATTGAGTATGAGGGAACCGAGCGGTTGTTAGATCGCGAAAAGGAAGTTCGATCCCGTTTACGAACTAGCCACTTAAACGAGGAAGAACGAATTAATTTAGAAACACTTTGCGGTCGCTACGCGGACATATTTTATTTAGAAGGAGAAACGTTAACTTTCAGTAATACAATAAAACACTCAATTAAAACTACAGATGAAGTACCAGTATATACTAAAAGTTATAGATATCCTTTTATACATAGAAACGAAGTTAGGGATCAAATTCAAAAGATGTTAGACCAAGGAATCATTAGGCCTTCCGATTCAGCTTGGAGCTCTCCAATATGGGTAGTTCCGAAGAAAAATGACGCTTCGGGGAAAATAAAATGGCGTCTTGTTGTAGACTTCCGTAAAGTTAACGAAAAAACGATAGATGATAAATATCCTATCCCGAACTTATCTGATATTTTAGACAAATTAGTAAGTTAGTAAGTAGTTAATTTTAGTACATTAGACCTTGCAAGTGGGTTTTATCAGATCGAAATGAACCCCGCTGACATTTCTAAAACGGCTTTTAATGTAGAGCATGGGCATTTTGAATTCTTAAGAATGCCCATGGGCTTAAAAAATGCACCCTCAACGTTCCAAAGGGTTATGGATAATGTTTTACGTGGTTTACAAAATAATATCTGTTTAGTATATTTAGATGACATAATAGTTTTTAGCACTTCACTCCAGGAGCATATTGTAAATTTAGAAAAGGTTTTTAAACGTTTACGCGAGTCAAATTTTAGAATACAAATGGACAAATCGGAATTTTTAAAGAAAGAAACGGCATATTTAGGACATGTGATTACGGGAGAAGGAATAAAACCCAACCCTGATAAAATATCCGCTATTGAAAATTACCCTATACCAAAAGCAAGTACGGAAATAAAAAGATTTATAGGTCTCCTAGGGTACTACAGAAAATTTATTCCCAACTTTGCTAGAATTACAAAACCAATGACTCAATGTTTGAAAAAAGGCTATAAAATTACTTTAAAACAAGAATATACAGACTGTTTCGAAAAATGTAAAAAATTATTAGTTAATGACCCCATCCTCCAATATCCCGACTTTTCAAAAGAGTTTATATTGACTACAGACGCATCTAATTTAGCTATAGGAGCTGTACTTTCACAGGGACCCATTGGCTCTGACAAACCCATAGCATATGCCTCTAGAACTTTAAATACTAGTGAAATTAATTATAGCACAATTGAAAAGGAATTATTAGCGATAGTTTGGGCTACGAAATATTTTCGTCCATATTTATTTGGTCGGAAGTTCAAAATTATTACCGACCATAGACCACTTCAATGGGTTATGAATATTAAAGAATCTAATTCTAGACTAACTCGATGGAGGCTTAAATTAAGTGAATATGATTTTACTGTGGTTTATAAGCAGGGAAAATACAATAGTAATGCCGATGCGTTATCCCGTGTAGAAGTGCATAATGAAGAAGTATATTCAACCGCTGTAAATCACTCGGAAAAGTCCTCTTCTAATTCTCAAACAGCAACTGTACATACAGACTTAGAAAACCCCATTCTAGAAATCCCAATAACAGACGACCCCCTAAACAAATTGCTTAGGCAAATTATTTTTAATATAGCAGGTGACATTAAAAGTAGGCCCGTAGTATCGAAATTGTGTGAAAATTATATAAGAACCACTGTGTCGATTTCAAGCTCAAATTTAGAAAATGACGTTATAAATGCGGTTAAGGAATATGTAAATCCTAAGGTAAAGACTGACATTTTAATTAACCGACATTTTAATTAACCCCCCATTAGGTATGTATAAGATAATTCCTGTAATACAAAATAATTTTAAAAATTCTGCAATGAACCTACTTCTTACTAAAATAGAATTGGAAAATGTAAAAGATTATTTAAAACAGCAGGAAATAATTAAAAAATATTATGAAGGTAAAACTAACCACCGTGGAATAAATGAAAGTTATTTATCTCTGTCAAAACGGTATTTTTGGCCAAAAATGAAAGAACAAGTTTCAAAATACATTAATGAATGCTCTATATGTGGACAGGCGAAGTATGACCGAAACCCCATTAAGCAAAAATATCAAATTGTCCCCCCTCCAACCAAACCGTTTACTATAGTTCACCTAGATTTATTGAGTGTAGAAAATCAAAAGTATTTAACAATAATTGACGCTTTCTCAAAATACGCACAGGCATATTATCTTAGGGATGCTACTGCGATTAGTGTTGTACAAGGGTTATTATCTTTTTGTACTCATCACGGAGTCCCCATTACGGTCGTAACCGATAGAGGTCCCGAATTTTCAAATCAATTATTCTTAGAATTTTTATGATTACATCGAATCATTCATCATAAAATATTACCTTATACACCTAACGACAACGGACTAGTAGAAAGGCTTCATTCCACACTATTAGAACATATAAGAATCCTTAAATTAAGTCAAAAAGGAGAATCAGTCGTCAATCTCATGCCTTATGCTGTCTTAGCCTATAATAGTTCTATTCATAGTTTCACTATATGCAGACCGATAGATATTATCACTGGACACTTTGATCCTCGTGACCCCGTAGATATAGATTTCACAGAGCAATTACTACAACAGTACATACTAGACCATCGTGAACGTATGAAAAAAGTTTACGATATTATTAACGACTCCTCTTTACATCGACGAACCCAAATAATTGAAAATTTAAATAAAAATGGAGAACCCGAGACTCTTTACTTACCTGACCAACAGATATTCATTCGAAACCCTAAAGCATCTCGCCAAAAACTTGCCCCTCGTTTTACACAGGATAATGTTTTAGCTGACCTACCCATACACATTTACACAAAAAAGAAACGACTACCAGTTGCAAAGACTAGACTTAAAAGAGTACCTAATAGTGCTCGATTGTTACAGAATGTCGATCCTGATATCGACCCTGACAAAAGCAGAAGAGATTAGTTTTAGTAATTTGGATAATGGACCGGGAATCTTACCATTCAAATTGGGACCCGCACAAGTCATATCCCACTATCATTCCTTTGTCCAATGCGTAGATTTAGCTAAAATTCAATATAGCTTAGATTCTGTTAAGTTACAAATAATGAATACTAAGCCTATTCTTAGAAATAGAACGCTTTCCCTTTTTCAAATGCATATTCAATATCTTAAAGTTAAATTAGAAACCGCTTCCCAACAGCTAAAAACCTTTGAAGTCAATCGTGTTAAGAGAGGACTCATTGACGGATTAGGGTCAGTAATAAAAAGTATTTCTGGTAATCTCGACTATATGGACGCCATAAAGTATAACAAAGCCATTAATTTACTAGAGAAAAATAATAATTTACTGATTAATGAAATTAATAATCATATTAGTTTGAGTAAAAACTGGATGTCTCAAAATACTGATATCTTAAATAGGTTAGTTAGTAATCAAAAGCAGTTAGAATATTTAGTTAAGAATTTAACGAATATTAAAAATGAATTAGAAAATGACTTTGTAACTTTTATGGAATTAACTCAAATTTTCTTAATTTTGGGAGATAACATAGAAACTAATTGTAACGAATTATATCGATTGGAAAGTTTACTCGCATTTATTCGAGCTAAAAGTAATCATCACTCTATGTTCACTTTTAGTATGTACCAGGATATTATAAGTAAATTAAATACACTCTATAAGAAAAATGAACTTTTAAATATTAGTTTTAGAGATTATTTCGATGTAATACAAGTAGGATACTATTATAGTGCTAGAGATATTATTTTAGTTTACAAATTTCCGATTGTCTATCTTCAAAATTATATTTTATATCACTTGTCCCCTGTACCAAACGTGAATCATCAAATCCTTATCCCTCCTCAACCTCATATAGCAATTCACGAAAAAGATTTTATGTACATAGAGGCTGAATGCCCGAAGATCGGTGAATCATACTTATGTGATCATAAACTAAACTACAAACAAGAAAAACAGCTAGATTGTATCGAGCGCCTCATAACGACACAGCAGCTGCAAAGTTGCTGTCAGTACACATCGATTATCCTTACTACAGAAGCAATCGAACAGTTGGACGACAGACATTATATTATCACCATTCCAGAATCAACTAAATTGAAACTATCGTGCAACCAGCAGAAATACGTAAAAATACAGGGAAGCTATCTCGTAATGTTACCAGCAGGATGTTCTATACAAAGTACGCTATTTACTTTAATTAATAGCAATAATAATATAAAAGGACAAGCATTGGAAATTATTGATTTAACAAGTATTAATACAACAAAAAAGAAAAATTCTGAAATAACACTGAAACTTAACTCAATAAATTTGACCGACATCCTTGAAGCAAATAGAAAAATCTCCGCACAACAATCTATTTCAAAAATATCTACAACATCTGATAGCCTTTATCATATAACGATTCCGCTATATGGAATAATTTTGACAGCAATTATAATAACTATCTTCATTATAATTGCTAAAATTCATAGGAAAATTCTTAAACGAAGAGCATCAACCGCAAGGGAAATATCGAAGAAAGAAGCTGCAACCCCAGATCCAGTGGAACATATACTCCAGCACTATTCGAGATCCAAGGACACTGAATAGGTGCTGTTCTTCAGGAGGGAGGTGTTACGTTCCCACACTACCCGGGGATCGCTTAGCCAGAATTCGCGTAACTTGTTTACTGCATTCCATCAAATCTAAGAATTGTAACAGCAAGTAATGTAAAACGTAGTGTCATTTTTCATTCAATGTTTTTGTTCATGTTAGTTTTAATATTAAAATAATTCCTCACTCTTGTTTTCTCACATCGAGCAAGCAGTCACCATTTTAGTTAATAATTTAAATTGTAATTTTTAATAAAATATTTTAAAGATTTGGTTTTTTTTGGATCCTACGCTGCCACCGTACATAATTAGTACAACTCTAAAGTATTTTTTAAGATAAAACAAAAGCCAACTTCAAAATTATATAATTTTTAAGTCAGTGCCATATCTACTAATTATATCGAACAAAAGATAATAAAATATTTTTAAAATAAGTTATATATTGACTCCAATATTATGGAATTTGAAATAGTAAATACTTATAGTAAATAATTAATAATATCTTTAATTATGTTTACTTTAGAGTAATTAAAATAGTATTTGTTTATAAATTAAAAAAATCTATTATGGAAATAAGTGTTAGTAGAAATGTATTGAATATGATTTAAGATTCAAAACATCTTACATTAAGCTTAATACATTTTTTTCGTTCGTCATAAATCAGCTTAATAAATTTTTATCGTCGTTCATTAATCAGCGTTCGTCAACTATTAATTTGCAACTATTTACTATTAAAAAGGCCGTCCCGTCTCTTAACTCCATTTTCTCTCCGCCTCGTCCACGCAGGCGTTCCCCAAAGTTCTAGAAGGCGTATGACTACACCCCGTACCTAAGCTCAGACGGCCGCGTAGCGTTCTATTAGACCCAGATGATCCCATTACAGTTGCTAATCCTCCAGACATAGGTAGGAAGCACAAAATACATACACGATACTCACACCGGCGGCGACGGACACGACGACGAAGTCCAGCATATTTGACGGCTGAACCGCGCGTTGGCGTGGCTGGGTTCAGCTATTAGGGACTGCTAGGTTCTTTTAGATTAGTCTAAGAGTCTTCAGTCGCGTCCTCAGGTTGTGGCTGATTTGTTTAGAATAGGAAACATCGCCCAGCCCGCTCGTCGGCCACAAGCTGAGTCCTGCAGGGGACGCCCTTGTTGCCGGCGTCTCCTCTCAAGCAGACACGATAGTGCTACTTTTCAGGGATGGTACCTCCTTACCTCCCCAGCCGGTGTCGCTGTCAAGGCCAATAGGGCTAACAGGATTAACCTCACAACAGAAAAACATAACTCCATTTAACCAATGAAATCACTCAAAGGGCACCCTGGCAAATTTAAATGAGTACCAATTGTTAATCTCATCGTATAATTTACAAAATAATATTAAATTAATCAATATTTCTTTTTAGTTTTTACTATTTAAAATCAAGATGTGTTTTTTTATAATTCTTTGTTTTTGTTTTATTGCTAGATTGTATTGAGGTTTACTGTAAACGTGACGATGTTCAATGTTCGATTTCCACACGGAGGAATAAACGATTTTCATATCCTCGTACTGGTAAGAAAGACAAAGCGCGGCGTTGAGTTCCACCACTGAACGATATGTCAAATTTTGGGGAAGTGTACATTAACACAAGGTACCCCTGCCTACTATGCTATAAGCGGCATTTAGCGTAGACGAAATCCAATTATATATTATAAGCTAACCATGTGTTTCATTATAATAGATTGTTGATTGGTTTTGGTAATTAATAATTATGATAATTGGCATGTGTCATGCTTATAAGTATGTTACCACAATAAAACTATCATTAGACATTGAGGTATTTTATTTGTAGTTAAAAAAATATAACGTCCAATATTTTGGACCAGTATAGTAATTACAAGCTTGCCCCATTTTTATTTCTATGTCTACTAATAAAATGTAACATTTTATTAATGTTTAATTTATCTTATGAACAGACACAGTTTGTTTGAATATACATATAATATTATCAATCAAGGTCATAATGTATATTTATACAATATTAATTTGGTAGATTGACTGTTATAATAACCAAATAGAAAGCTACAAAGGACTACATATTCATTATATTCCACTAAATAAACAGATACTCTTATCTATAATATATAATAACTCATACAGTATATATGTACATACTACTCAGTTTTAATAGTGTGACTTTCAAACAGTGTTTTCTACAAAATAGTGATGTGTCAGATATCTGTATCCGTATCCGCGGATATCCGAAGTAAAAGAAAAATCCGTATCCGTTATTTCTTTAAGCGGATCTTTTACTTTAGTAATTTTCAAAATAATGATGAGAATTCTATATTCTATATTCACTGTTGAACTCTCTCTTGTTTTTAACATGATAAACTTTGGTTCTAAACGTTGTTGAAATGTAAAAAAACAATCAGTCCATTCAAATTGTCCATCAACTGATGTTACTTAGTCTTCTTTAGTCTTCGATGTTTGTCCAAACAAAAATTTGTTGTGTATAGTGTATTATATTTTTTATTATTTGTTGTGTATATATATTTACCTACGAGTTTTGAACCAAATCTAATAATCCTGAATTAGTGAAAATTTGATTTGATCGTGACTTTATCTGGCACAAACATAGATTGAATAAGAAAGTTAAGATCCGTATCAGTGGATTTTGACACCAAATTTCCGTATTCGTAACTGTGTCCGCGGTTACAGTTCGTAACGATCCGGCACATCATTACTACAAAAATCGTCATATCTATGTTATTTGAATATATTTGTCTTTAATATAATTAATATGTAAAAAACATTAATACAAATTTAAAAAAAATACCCAAATTAATTCTATTTGCAGATAATATTACGTACCCAAAATATTTATACATGAATTACTATTTCTATAGTAGCTATTTATCAATTAGAATTTTCGGATGCCGTGTTCGATAGAGGAGATATGAGTGGTTGTTTGATGCAGTCCTCCGACGTCGACGGTGGACTCGGCTCCGGCAATGGACACTGCGTTTCATATACTTTTTTAATTATATCAGATTCTGTGATAGTAGAAGTAGCCGGCGGATACTTGTAATGTTTAACAAAGTTGACTTCTGGCGGACTCGGCGGTCTGACAGTGAGTGTTTTGTAGCTGTATTCAATATGGGGACACACAACCGGTTCGAGATTAGAAGGGGGAAGATCGTCAGGAGCAATGGACATGCGGGGCGAGAGGTGAGGGAGGGGTAGGAGATTCGGTGAGGTAGACGGGGACGGCGTGCGGAGAGGGGATGCGCGCGGCGAGGCGGGGATGCAGTAGTCGGTGGCGGGCAGCGGGCTGTGCGGGCTGCGCGGGCAGTGCAGGCGGCGCGCGGGGTAGCGGTTGAAGATGTGCACGTGCGTGACGCGGCGTCAGTCTGCCTCGTGCTCGTGCAGCTGCGCCAGCAACGCTGCCCGCCGCGACTCCAGCTCCGCATCGCTCCACGCGGCAGATCCCGCGGTCCTGAGACACATACAAGTGGTAATGTTCTCATACAAATAAACATTATTTAGTTCTGAATATTTTTTTTATATGAACAAAATAGTATAAATAGCATTTTAAGAATTGTATGCAAAAATGTCAGTGTCATTATACATATAAATAAATTGTGAATCTCACAGAATAATTTAGTCTTGCAGCTAATGACCAATACTCCACCCCTCACTGTAATGTAAAAGTTATATGATTCGAATTTAGAAAAAAAAAAGTTAAACATATTTATTGTTTATTATTATTATAAATATATAGTTTTATAATTGAATTTTGTGGCCTTATTAATGTGTTCTAGGTAATTATAGGAACTTATCATAAAATATAAATTTTATTAATGCAAAATGATTGTGCTCAACTGGCACGCTTGATACGCCGTAAATAAAGAGCAGAACAGAATATGATATGTGACTCACCGTTCTTTCTTTTCTTTTTTTTCCTTCTTCTTCTTAGGTTTGTGAGCGATCTCTGTTTGGTCAGGAGAACTGGGAGCACTGCGTTTTGTCTTCTTGCTTTTGTGTTTCACCGGTTCCTCATCCGACATAGCGCAATCCTCCGGTGTTGGCGACTTCTGTAAGAAATATTTAGTTTATAAGCAAAATATAAAATTCGCTCCAGTAGATTTAGTTAGTCATTGAAATTTATAGATGTGTGTCATTCAAGAAATAACAGTTTAGTACGTAAAATTGGCAAAGTGATATGTAATACAGTGGCTCTTTCAAAATGCCGTAATTTAAAAGCTGACACTAAACTAAAAATGAAGTTACCGGGGGTGGCGAGTGCTTGCGATGTTTCTTTTTCGTTTTCTTGTGTTTCCTGGCGTCGTCTTCGGATCCAGATGCACTGTGCTCCGAGCGGGAGGCAGGGAGGAGGGTGGGAGGCGCGGGGGCGGGCGCGGGCGGCGGGGACGCGGGCGGGGGCGAGGCGGCCGCGGGCGGCGGCGCGGGCGACGCGGCGGGCTGCGCGGGGGAAGGTGAACGCGAGCGTGACGGCGACGGGGAACGGGAGCGCTGCTTCTTCTTCTTAGACCGCTTCGACTTGCGCGGCTTCGGGTGGTGGTAGTGCAAGCAGCTATCCTCTTGCTCGTGTTGGAAATCCTGTTAGTCCAACATAGCAATATTTAGAAAAATATGTACAAATTTATACATACATATATTCACGTTCTTTTCCCTAGAGGGGTAGTAAGAGAGAACGGAGCGTCAAACGCTGCGGTCCCTATTTTTTCGAAGGTCAACTGAAGTCTCCCCTGATCTCTCTTAATACTTACTTTCGCTTCATATAACTTTTTTACCATTTTTTCATCTGAGCACGTTCTTCTTCATTCTCACTGTGACAATCACACTGGTACCTACCATTCTGCGTATCTCTTCGTTACAGATTCAGACTCCGCATATTCTCCGAAGATATCGCAACTCTACAGCATTCATCATTCATCTTTCTTTCATTCTTCTTCTGCAATACCAACTTTTCATTGGCACAAAACAGTGTGAACAGAATTACATTGTGTACGGCCAACCGTGCCGCTACACTGACGTCCGCCGTCTCAACAATGCAGATAAGGCATCGTTCATTGTGTTACCGGCAGCAATACGCCTTTCCACATCCATTTAGTATCTTCTATCTCTAATTAACATACATCCCAGGTATACTACTTCATTTTTTCACTACTCTACTACTTTCCTTTCTTCGTCTCTTTCAAACACCAGAATCCTTCTCTTACTTGCTTGCATGCCCGCAACTCGCATTCTCATGATAAGTCGCCCAAGCGCATGGAGCACCTTGTAAATGCGCGCGCGCTCGGCGTCGTCGGACACGGCGGCGAGGTCGGGCGCGGCGAGGTCGAGCAGCGCGCGCGCCTCGCCCCACGGCAGCGCGGGGTCCACGCCGGCCGCGCTCAGCGCCCACTTGAACGCGCTCTCGATCTTCTTCTGCGCTTTGGATTCCTCTTTCATCTTCTCCTTGTTTCTAGCCTCGGCCTGATTTTATTAATTACTACATCACCAATATATAGGACAAGAATGAATGTAGAAAAATATTATCATATTCCTGATGAATCCTTGTCCACGTCAATTATTAATAGATAATAATATCAAATTATACATTTCATTTTTTTTATTACATAACAATAAAAAAATCTTATGGAATTAATTAATAAATTATAATTATGTACTATTAATTAGAAATTCAAATTCAAAATAAATAGAAATAGTAAGTAAACAAAATACCTTTTCGAGCAAAGAATTGTAGGTAAGTTTTACGTTTCCTGCGTCCAAGGAGGCGGACTTGCTGTCCTCGCACACGACGGTTGCGAACTCTTCGAAGGTGGTGTCCGGCTTCACTTCAAACTCTTTCTCTTTCAATATTTCTTTAATTACTTTTTTTTCATCGTGGAACCTCGCTTTCAAATTTTCAACATAGAATTTAAACAGATCTAGTGGTGTGGATCCATTTTGTCCTAAAAGAAAATATAACACTTTTTTATTATTATTTCATAAAAAAATATATAAAAACATCTCCAGTTAAGCGAAAATCTATATCAAGTCATTACTGATACTTTAGCGTAACAGATAAATTTTCAGGAGGTTCTTATTAAATACATATTCTTATACAATTTTAATATATATAATAATGACCATTACCATAATGGTCTTCAAGTTTCATAGGTATAAATACATGTATATGTATGTTTCGTATAAATACAAGTATAGTGTGTTTCATATATCCCAGCTGTAGCTGTGGTTATATAATAAATAATATACCTACTAGAGGCAATATTACAATATTTGTCCCGAATAGGTTCCACCTGCAGAGGATGGTTGAAACGAAACAAAATATAATAAGCATATTAATTAAAAAATAAACTAAAAAGCACGCTTCAAATTCTTCAATATATTATTTGTCCTGGCATAGAGATCAATTTCATACTAAGCAGTAAATAAAGTATTGTCGTCAAATCCAGACCAGCGTGCAGGTTTTCAAGCAAATTTTCAATATCTTTTTCAATTTGGTAGATATAACTCATGTTGAACACGTAAAAGTGAATAAAAAATAAGAAGTAAAAAAAGCTGACCGAGCATAGCGGAGAAGCGCATATCGGCGGACACCACCGGGTACAGCTCCACCCACAGCGACATGGACGTCAGCTTGCCCTCCTCGTGCAGCGAGTCCAACAACGCCTGCGTACAAATACCATCATTTGATTATATTGTACAATGGACCAGTCATTCATTTGAAATTAAGTAGGTAAAAGGTCTAATAATATTTACCAAAAAATTGTCTCTATTTTTCCTTTGTTGTCGTTTATTTCTTTTTTTTATTTGCTCCCTTTCTTGTAAATATTCAGCTTCTAAATTCCTAATGTGCTGCTCAAAAACTGAAATAATATTGCTAATTAGTGTTGTATTGCATATTTTGGGAAATTTCATATATGTGGCAATATAATCTTACAAGCATATGGTGCTTAGGTATTGTTCATATAAAAATAAGCAAAATTTAAAGAACTTTTACAGTCCCGCCGTTTAACAGTTTGTTAATTTTTCAGTTTTAATAAAAGTAGAAAACTATAAAGTTAACCATAAAATAAATATTACAAAAAATGTTATAAAGCTTAATTTAATTACTATAAAATAAATTATGACTACTTCAAAATGTTACCTATGAGAGCATCCTCCTTGTCCATTCCCAATAAACTAACGTCGTTCTTGAACGCTGTGTTTTCTAACAGCAGTACCTGAGCTTCGCTCCAAGTACTACTGTACGTAATTTCATTCATGTTCTCCAAAACCTGTTTATTATATTAGGTACATTTGTTTACTTTTCGTACATTATATTTATTTTAAAGCTTGTATATCGTTAGTTGGATAATGCAGTAAAAAGTGATATTATTAGAGAACACAATGCCAATGCAGCGGGACTCGAAACCGCGTGTCTTAATATATCCGCGCATTTATGACGCGCGGGATCAAATATTTATGCGAATAATATAAAAATAAATATAAAATATTTCTAAATATTTTTCTTTCTTTACTATGGAAAAAGCATTTTTAAAAATATAAAAACATTATGAAATTAATAGCAGTAATATTATATTACTATAATATGACGACACTTGCGACACTTTTCAATAATAAAGTTCAGTTAAAAATTTAAAATGAATTACTTGCGCTAACATCTTCATATTCCTCTTTTTTAAAGCCTTAGCTTCTTCTTTCTCACGTTTAGCAATAGTAAAAATACAATCTTCATAGATATCTCGCCTATCTGAATCAGGAACGCAACGCCATATCTGTATAAATATTTAATTCATAAAGATAATTTTAAATGGGCAATGCAGAATATTCCATAAATTTTTCCCAAGTCTATTAAAGTATTCTAAGATATAAGAAGTTGGTCTTGAACTATTTCTATGTACATGAACATAAAAATCAAAGAAATATTATACAGGTGGACCAAAATTCCGGTAACTTTTGAATTGCATCGAGTAGCGACGGCGGGGCGGGGCGGTGGGGTTGCGAAACGCAAGAGCGGCCAATGAAAATTTAGTCCTCCATGGCATCCTTCACCGGAGGACAACGTGCGTTCTGCGTTCGCGAGTATTACCGAAACAACGATTCTTTGACAAAATCGCAACGAAAATATTGCAATCATTACAGTATACGGCATAAAAATGAAGCTTCATCGATTCATTTAATAAAACAATGGGTAGAGAAGTTTGAGAAGACAGCTTCAATGTTAAGTCAACCGTGATCCGGCCGGCCTAGAACATCAAGAGATCCCGAAAACGTGGAACGTGTAAGAGAGTCTGTCCGTGAACAACCAAGTCTCTATATTCGAAAGCGGTCTAGCGTCTTAAATGTGCTCAGAACTTCTTTAAACCGCATTCTTTATAAATTACATTTACTTCATGATTTACATTTTCATCCATATAAAATCCGAATGATACAGACATTATTGCCTCAAGATTGGAGTGACACCAATCCGAAATTACAGCATCAAAAACCTAAGGTTACTGTATGGACAGCATAGTCAGCAAGAGGCGTTATTGGACCTTATTTCTTTGAAGATGAAAGAGGACAAACTGTTAAAGTGAGAGGTATATTGCCATGTTACAAAACTTCTTGGCTCCAGCGCTGCAGGATTTCGACGGTTTTAATTAACGATCGTGGTTTCAGCAAGATGGCGCAACATGTCACACCTCAAACGACTCATTAAGTGCAGTTCGCGAAATTTTCGGCAAAAAAGTAATATCCAAAAGAGTTGACATCAACTGGCCCTCTCGTAGCCCGGACCTGTGTCCGATGGATTTTTTCCTTTGGGGATACCTCAAGAGTACAGTTTTCGATACCAACCCACACTGGCTATAGAGGAATTGAAGGAACGTATTCGCGAGGAAATGCAAAACATTTCTCGAAACATTTGTTAAGCCGTCATTGCAAATTTTCACTCCAGGTTACAGCAATGATGGAGGAAATAATGGAGGATCACATTTGGACGATGTAATTTAAAAAACATTTAAATCCCCGTTTATGTACTTTCATAATTCACAAATAGTTTTTGTCTAATAGAATTAGTTAATTTTTTATTACTGTTTGAAATGTTAAAGACTTTTTTTAGTCCACCCTGTACTAAAAATAAAACATATTTTTAAATTTTTAAACATTCCTAATAATAAAAGCTCCCAGAATCATGTTATTTAATATATGTATATAAATATATGTTTTAAATTTCAGAGATGATTTCTTAACAAGTAGAAAATATAAAATTTCTACTTTATTTGATATCAAAATGTATAAGTAAGTTCATAAATAAATGGTTCACGAAAGTATTCTAACCTCAAGGTTGCTAAACATTTCCTCACATTTGTAATATTTAGTGAGTGAGGTCACTCTTTCACAACTCAGTAAAAATTCTTCTAGATTTTCTCTATTCTTTTTTGTTTTTAATCTGAAAAAGGAATAACAATGATAAAATAATAATATAGTAATAATTATTATATAATAAATAAATAGTCCTAACAAATGATGTATATTACATTATTAATATACAATACTTGAGAAAATTAGCACATGTATGTGTAAAAAAATATAAAAATTGCCTTTGTTCTTCACGTTCATCCTTTAACTTTTGTGTTTTGTATGCATTGAAAGCTTGTTTCTTCTCATTAAGCTTTTTAAAAGTTACATATCGAGGATCTTTTGAAATTATTTTAACACACTGTTCCCATGTAGCATTTGAAGGAACATTCTGCAATTAAAATTAAAATTATTTGTTTAGGGTGTTCGTTGTACTTTCTGCTATATAAGAGTAAAAAAATAAAAGTAAAAATAATTTACAAAAGATGACCTACACTTATTTGAGGATTTGCTTACCCTATCTTTTAAAAGCTCTTTAAAAGCTTCAATAGCTTCTTTTTTATCTTTGTACTGAAGTTCTTGTTCTGGTTCATTGCCATTAGACTGTGGTGGGGCAGCTATTTCTTCTGGATTAACTGTATAGTTATAGAACTCATAAATATAGTTAAATAAGATAAAGCAATACTGCATCAGTGATTATAACATATGAAAATCAACTATAATTTCTATTTAAAAAAGAAGATGTCATTAAATATTATGATGAAAAAGACAGTATCTGATGTTCTTCTATAGAAAATAAGTAAATCATTAATAACGACAATATTCAAATTTACAAAAGATTGAGGGATTGCAATTATATACATTTTTAACTTACTCTCTTCAGGAATAGGTATAGCATTGGCAAGAGATGGGTCTATTGCCGCTAAAGTTTTCGCCATTGCTTCGTCAAGAGCTGAACTACCAGATGTTTGTACAGCTGGTGACATTGGGAGTGGCACTTCACCTGGAGGAACTTCTGCATTAAGTACTGCCCTAAAAATTGAGATTTGGATATGTGCTGACCTTTTAAATTGTTTAAGTTCTTATGTAATCACAGTTATACAAGCCTATATACAAAGATTATATGACCGGCTTAGAACGGATTAGAATATTATTATTCAGATATAATTTTTTCTCCACAGTAAATAATATAATTATTAGAGAGGTACCGACTAGTCGCTAACTGGCTGGCCACTATTGTAGTCGGCGACTATCCTGCTGCAGACTTTCTTAGGATATCTCAATAAAATGTTTTAATTAAATACAAATTTTGATTGCTTATTAAAATTTTTAATAAGTCATACACTATAATTTTGAATAATTCATATCAGATATGAAAAGCAAACCAAATTTTCCTTTAAAATCGTTTCCAAAACTACTTTAAAAGAAAAAATATCAATGATGTCAACATTATTTTTTGCTTTTACTATTTAATTATTCACACATGATTAGTTTGGCTAATTAGTCGGGTTTTTACAGTCATAGTCGGCACAACTCTTATAATAATATTAACAAGTTCTCTATAATATATAATAAATAAGGCATTATGATTGTTTAATTTAAAATATTCACTATCTAAATAAAGAAAATGATATACTTAAATCTTTAAATTAGTATAAATTAAAAAATGAAGCACCATAAGTAAATTCTTGCGTACAAATATATATCTGGCATTACAATTATATTTACTAAAGATAAATGAAAAGTACTAAAAATAATTACTGAGCAGCTTCTTCAGCAGCTATTTTGTCCTTGATGTCTTGTAATTCCTTAGGAATAACCCAGCTTGATTCCTTGGTTTCAATATTGTGGTAATATACTCTTCCTGCATCAGTTGTATATTCTTTCCAAACACATGATGATAATAATTTCTAGAAATAGTTACAAAATGAGTTCTTAAAGTTACTGTTATAGTTACTTAGTGATAAGTGATACCTAATGTTTATATAATAAAAATATTAAAGTTACTTACTTCAGAAGGAGACTTTAAATCATCTGGCTTTTCCCATAAGCTCTGTTTAGTGATTGAATTATAATAGTATATTCGGCCATCTGGGGCTTTATGTTCAGACCATGGACAACTTTGATTAGCCATAGGAGATATTTCAGGTGCTGGGGCACTCAAATCCTATAAATAAAATAAATTCAATATCTTAATGTAAAAATCATAATATGAAAACAAAGAATTTTAGAAATAACTCATATTTAGCTTATATTTTTTTATTTACTGGTTTAAATGGAGGAAAGCCAGGTGGTGGCATAGAGAAGGGTGCCATCATAGGTGGAAAGCCCATAGGTGGTGGAATAGGCCCCATATTCGTTGATAAACCTGGAACGGGTGGCATTGCAACAGCCGGTGGCATTGGTGGAGGCATTCCACCTAGCATGGGCGGCGGCATAAGTGTCGGCGCAGATCCTATCAAACCTGGTGAACTAGTGCCCGCACTTGGAGGTTCCTTTGAAAATAATAATATATTAATTTAAAATCCCAAAAAGTAAACGTGTTATAAATATATTGATATCTATCTTTACCATTACAATGGATGAGTCTCAGTAAAATTTAAAATGTAGGCAGTTTCGATTTTTTACAGTAAATATCCTATATTAATATTAGCAATGGCAAAATTTCGGAAACGACTGGGTTTCATGCCACAAATTTATAAATGAATTTCTATTCTATTAGCAAATCCAACAAATTTAAATAATATACAATAGATAAAGTAATTCAATCTACTGACATTGACAATAGACGAATTTTTGACTCATTACCTAAAGTCTCAACTAACAGATTATTAAATAGTCATGCGTTTTAATAATCTGATCTGATCATAGAGGAATACAAGTAAGTAGAATTACTTCTTGAGAACAAATTTAATTTAAATTATTTTATATAAAATAATACTAAATAATAATCAAAAAATATGAATATTTGTTTAATATTTGAAAAAAATATATGAATATAAAGTTGTAATTAATAAGTTTTATGCAGCACTGCCTTCAATGCTGCCAGCTTCATTAATATTTTAATATTAAACAAATTTAGAGCTTTCTTCTGTAGGGGTTGCACAATTATTAATATTATTTGAAACAAACATTTGTCAGCATACACTGGTTTCGTCGACAAGTGTTCAAATTATTTCACTAAGGAAGAACTCGTGCAAATGATGAAATGAGCTGGACGGTAACAATACAACACTGTATGTACACTGTACCGCATAGTGCAGTAAATGCTTATGTAAGGCTTCGATGAAAGTACACTTTATGCTGGAAAGTACTTTTGTACAAATGCCGATTTATCCCGTCCACCAAGCTCGTAAGACCTGCCGGTCTTCAAGAGGGCGGCGTCAGTAAGTTCTAGCTGCCTTCGTGATTGTCGTACCCCCTGGGCAATGTTGGGTCAAAAAGCGCGAGCCACACACAACCGCTGCCTCAGTAGCAAAAGGTTCCGGGCGAAGGGCGAACGACTGGCGCCCTAAAACCAGTTATAACGGCACAGGGACCGTACCTGAAACAAAAGGGCAGGCCTCTTTTTCCCCTCCCTTCTTCAGGCCATAGGTGGCATCCCCACCCGGAGGCTAAGGGTGCAGCAGACTAATCACTCATCCGAAACTCAATTGATTGTGAAGCCAAAGATATTATATACCGGACCGATCACACACAAATGACCTGGCAATAAAACGGACTTCTTGTGCACCTGGAATGGAGAACTTTATATATGGCATGCGCACTCCAAATGCTCTATGATCAACTAAAACCTTATAAAACCGACATAACTGCGCTGCAAGAAATACGTTGGACTGGAAATGGTTGCCTACAAAAGAAGGATTTTACGCTATACTAGAGCGGTCAGACCAAAAATCACGAACTTGGAACTGATTTTCACGTGAGTTAAAAGGTCCGACCCCAAGTAATAGACTTTAAGGCGGTTAGTGATCGAGCTCGTATCTTGCACTGCAGAGGTAAGTTTTTTAATTACAGCATCATAAACATCCATGCTCCAACGGAGGAAAGCGACGAGGACAAGAAGGATTCCTGGAAAATTTACAGTCAATGCCCTAACAAAGATATAATAATCATCATTGGCGATATGAACGCGAAGATGGGAAGAAAGGACATATATCAGCCAACGATTGGCGTATATAGCTTCCACGAGTCAAGTAACAACAACGGCAGGATGTTGGTTGACTTTGCCGCATCCTTAAATATGGCTATAGAGAGTACTCGCTTCCTACACAAAGTGATACATAAAGGGACGTGACTATCCTCTGACAGCGCTACGACAAACCAAATAGACCACATTCGTCTCGACGGACGCCACATATAAGATCTATTGGATGTAAGGACCTGCAGAGCAACGAATATTGACTCTGATCACTATCTTGTCATGGCCAAGCTAATAGCCAGAATAGCCGCTGGAAAGTCACATAAATTTGCTGAGATCGATAAATTTAACACCGAAACTCTAAGAGACCCCGAAGGTAAAGCGGCATGCGCAAATAGGCTAGGTGAGCTGCTATCTAAAGAGGTGGACTTCTATTATATCCCTACCCACGGCTATATGGAACCAGTGCAGTAATGCAAACAAAATAGCTGCGATGGATACGATAGGCGTAGCCAAATCAGACAAGAAGAAAAAGTGTGTTTGATGGAGAGTGTCAGAAAGTTACAGAAAAGAAGAACCTTGAATACCAAAAGGTACTGTAGAAAAATACCCGCCGCAATAATGATGTATACAAAAACACCCGAAGAGAGGAAAAAAGAGTTTACAAAAGAAAGAAGATAGCCGAAAACAATAAATTCACTGACATGGAAGAACTGCACACGGCTAAAGATCTAAGAAGATTAAAATTCTATAGGGAAGTGAGTGATGGCAGAAAGGAAATCAAACCCAGAATAAGTAAATACCTCAGTAAAGAAGATGACATCATTAACGACTTACCCGGAATTCTACAGAGATGGCCATTAGCACTAAATAATTCGTCGAAATAGAATTAGAATAGAACTCATCAATGCCCGTTGAGAATTACGGAAAATTACGACGCCGTAGTTGATCCACCAACAATGGAAGAAACTGTCAATGCTATAAAAGCTGTAAAAAATTATAAATCACCGGGCAGTGGTATTTCAAGGAAACTGCTTAACTATGGAGGACCTTGCCTAGCCACTGTAATGCATATCCTAATAGATAATAGAAAGAGTCTAGCAAGAAGAGAGCATGCCTGCGTAGTGGGATGTCCGTTACAGAAGAAAGGGGATACTATAGACTGTGACAACTATAGAGGTATAACACTGCTAAATGCAGCATACAAGGTTGTAGCAAACATCCTGTTTCGAAGACTCCAGCTCTAGACTAGACCAAATATTCACTCTGAGGCAGGTTCTGGAGAAGATAAGTGAGTATAACGTGCCAACCTACCATCTGTTCGTTTATTATAAAGCCGCTTACAATAGCATTTTGCACCCACGGCTATATGATGCCATGTCCGAGATGAAAATCCCAGGTGCTCACCTGGAACTTATCCCAGGAAACATCCAAAATCATGTAAAGGCGCAAAACAAAACATCACCTGCATTTATCACACAACCTGGCCTCCAACAAAGTGACACGGTTGTCTGTCTGCTCTTCAATGTAGCACTAGAGAAATGTATCACAGACGCGAAGCTTGAAACTGGTGGTACCATCTTCTACAAATCGTGTGATTTTCTGGGCTATGCTGATGATATTGACCTTGCCTCAAGATCAAAAAAATTACTAGCTGAGTCCTTTGAAAATCTTAAGACCACGTCCCAGCGCATGGTCCAGTTATTAACACCCAACATACAACGATACATATGTCACACCCAACATATGTCGATGTATATTTGGAAACACCCAAATATACATCGACATAACCCATCGACATAGGGGAGTCGAAATTTGAAAACTGTGAAAAGTTTATTTACTTAGGATCAATGATTAACAGCAACAATGATCTGAGTGACTAATCGAGCACATGAGATCTCGCTTTCTGCGCAAGAGCACTACACTCAGCGTATTAGGGCACTGTAAACACTTTACAGGGCCCTCATACGCCCGGTTTTGACATATGGTTTGGAAACATGGGTGCTAAGTAAAAACGATGAAAACACCCTGCTCGTTTTTGAACGAAAGATACTGATGCAACTAGTCGGACCCGTATATGAACACGGCGAATGGCGTAAACTCTATAACCATGAAATATACAACTTGTTTTCTGATACTAACGGACAGGACAAACTCACGTATTAAAAAAATTAATACGTGAGTTTGCCTTTAACAGTCAATATAAGTTACCGAGCTATCGACACTGCGCCTAAAAAACGTTATAAAATTTTAGTTATTGTTTCATTTTATAAAAAAATAATATTTTCGTTTTTATTTTGAGTAGTAATATAAATTATAAAAACATATTTCACACACACACAAGCATAAATCAAACGCTAATAAAAAATAAACTAATAAATAAAACAAAAATAGTGTTGGAATGATTTGGATTATTAATTTCGATTGTAGAAAGTTGTTGAGTACATATTAGTACACAAATATTCCATATAAAATTATCGTTTTAATATATATACACATATATTTTTCATGCAAGAAACTTAAGCATTGTGTATACGATTTTCAATAAAAGTCGGAGTGACTCGAAAATATGTAAATCAGAGAAAATAGAAGAAATATGATGTTATAGGTATAAATGTGTTGTGTTGATATAACATTTTAAAACGAACGTGATTTAGTTTACTTTGCTACCTAACGGTTTTTATTTAATTTGTCTATGGGCAAGTCAATGTTTATAACTTGCGTTACAAGCGTATTACGAATTAATTGTCAAATTCATATGACAAATTGCAGCGCGGCAGTTATTACTTTAATGCATATTTTTATTTGTGCATTTTTCTTGTGACTATTAAAACTTAAATATATGTAATATTAAGCATTTATATTGGAACATATTTTTATAACGCACAATTTAGTAAAATGTCGAGCACATCGCAAAAACATCGTAATTTTGTGGCTGAACCTATGGGCGAGAAATCTGTTACAGATTTAGCGGGAGTAGGAGAAGTTCTTGGTAAACGCTTGGAGACCGCTGGATTTGATAAGGTGTCTATAATAATGTTAATATTATTTTGTTTATTGTAATTTAACAGTCATGCTAGCCAGTTATTTCAAGTGTATGTTATCACTCTGTATCACACACAATGACTAATCGAACGATTTCAAAACACATATATGATGTTACTTAACTGTTTATAGTAATAATTAAATAAACTATTTCTATTTCATAATACTAAAGATACATTTATCAACCCTTACCTAAATTCATACACAACTACAAAAATTTGACAAATACATTTAACCTGTAGTGGAGTGCCTTATTAACTTTTGTTAGATCAATGATTTATATAGTAAAACAATATCACATATGATATATAGTATGTTATTGTAGGAATAACCTATGTTAGTGTAGGAATAATCAAATTATATATAAAAAAAACCTTAACAAAAATGTAGTTTTCAGTAACAGAAGTACTTTGTTGTGCATAATTATTTTGCTATCTTTATTAAGCGGCAGTTATATTATTTTATTATTCAGTGTATACACCATTTTTTTAGAAAAGTATTTTTTCCTTGTTTCAGGCTTATGTTGTTTTGGGGCAGTTCTTAGTGTTAAAAAAAGACAAAGAGTTATTTCAGGAATGGATGAAAGAAACTTGTAGTGCCAACTCCAAGCAGTCTGCAGATTGTTACCAATGTTTAAAAGATTGGTGTGATGAATTTTTGTAAACATTTTTCATATAAATATACCAAACATAATTAATTCAATATTAAGGTACTATTTACTATTCAACACTTTGTTATTATCCATTAATTGTCAAGAGAAAGTTATCAGATAATGATAAAAACGCTTTAAGTATAATAATATATGTAAATAATAAAGTTATATGTTAAAGTAAATATAGAATTGGGAATAAGTCATGATATAAGCATAGATTTACATTCTAAATTTGTGATTACTTTACATATGACAAATTGATATAAATTATCAAATTTATTTTTACCTGAATATTAAAATTGTAAAAAATATAAAACAATATTTTATTTCTATATTCACAATATTTATATTAATGAAACAGTAGTAAATCAATGAAATATTTATAAATTGCAGAGTTCCTATAATCTAGTTCAAATAATATTTAGTACAACATAATCACCAAATTTACATTAATTATATTTACAATTTGTATAATTGTATTTATTTCACAAATAGATACAGTATAAGTAAGTTTCAATTAGTTTTGTCTTGACATGTTATTTTAAACAACAACATAACAGTGAAGTAGATATGAAAACATATAGCATAATAATAACTTATTGGGAGAGCTTTTTCAATGCCTTGATTGTATGGTTAAATAATTCTGAGGGATATTTTATATAAATGTATGTAATGTAATTATTTTAGTATGTGCCTTACCTTATGTGAGACAATGACAAATAATCTTTACTATCAAGCTGACTCTGCCAAAGACCTACAATTCTACCATAAATAAGTTGATATAAAATAAACATGATATATTTTTATAAATATGTGATATCTATATTTATAAAATGGTAATACTATGCCATGAATATAATAAAAAATATGAAAAAGAATATTAACACACCAAATATTTTAAACATTAATGCTCTGTTACCGGTAATATTCTGAAAATATTTTAATATTTCCCTATGTCCAGCCTCCACATTCATTTCAGCCTCTTGGATATTAGCATCAATTCTACCTATCGCTTCATCTTGCTCTTTGACCATATGGGCCAACTGCTGAAAAATTCCTCCCAATTCTACAATTGTACTTTCAATGTTATGCATTGTTTCTGCTCTCTGTTGCACATATGTATCAGAATCATCTCTTAAGGCCAATTGTTGCAACTGCATGCCAGATTCTTCACCGAAATCTATACTAACTTCATCTGGTTGGAGTAGTGATGGTACTTCTTTTACTACTGGGATGCTGCTTGAAAACTGTTCTCGTCTGTTATTTTGATGCTTAAGATTTTCAGATCTCACTTCTAAAACCTAAAAATATAGGAATAAAAAAGGTATACAATTACATGTGTATACTACAAAAACACAAAATAAAAATTGTACGAAGGTATTATACCTGTTTAAACTGGTTGCTCATAGATGCCAATCTTGATTGTAGAGCTAACACAACACTAGATGAATGACTATGCATACTTTTGCGTCCCCTTGGCATTTCACCCAGCCTAGCAATCTGTTGATTAAGTGAATTTAAATCACCTTTTATTATATAGGTTAACTCATGAATTTCCATAGGTCGATCGTCAAATAAAGATTTCTTTTTTGCCACTGCAAATAATAAAAAAAATTAAATAGTAAAACATTGTAAGTCCATTATATTAATTTAATAGTTTAATGTAACCTACACATAGCTAGTTTTTCTAGTTTGGCATAAGTACTAGTAATATTTTTACTTATAACTTTTGCCATACTCATAAATTGTGAATAAGTTGCAAGGACTGCTGCTTTTCTTTCATCTTTCACAATAGGTCTTGCCAAAGTTCTTCCTTGTAAACTGCGGACAGTAGACACAAATTCTTGAGTTCTATCTCTTGACGCCATAATTGGTTCAAATATAAATTCGTCCAAAAAATCAAATTTAATATCTCTTTCTTCTAAGTTTTTCGGATATCTTTCTTCAGGGTTAGGCAATACGGGTTGATAGAATACAGATCCGTTTTTGTTTAATTTATTATAAGGAACTTGCTCGTCTCGAGAAAGCAAGTGCGTCTTGTCCGACACCCCAACGTTACGTCGACGAGGGAGCATTGAATTCTGGATTAATAACTAAAATAAAAAAAGAGTCAAAGCTTGTCAATATTTTAAGAATTAATGTTATATTAATCAGTTTAACATTGTAGAATTTTTAGAACTATTAGAAACATAAATTAAGATGTATTCACGGTAATATTTTATTAAATAATAAATGTATTCGACATTTTAAGCTTTGATAGAATTGTTGTCTTATTAACTTATACACTTTTGCAAAAAAATTAAACTTCACTACAAAATAATTATGATGACGATGGCAAGCATATCACTTTTTATTCAGTAATAATAATCACTGTCAGTGTCAATAAATACAATCAAGTGTTGCCTTATGTAGTGATTCGCTAGATTTAAAGGAAAAGTAGTCGTCGTAATTAATGGTTATCGATTTTTATGATTGAGAAACAGAATCTTCGTCCAGGCTAGGGAGTTCTGGTAACCTGGATGATTACCGCGTATCCTTTGATGCGTGTCTTGGCACACTCCGAGGGTTTTACACTGCCTAGTGCACTCCGAGGCACCCTTATCACAACCCATTCATCCACGAAAATTAAGAACACAGTATCGCATTACAAGTGCATTACAGGTGCATTACAATGTGCCAAACATTAGGATCAGATCATTAGTCTCAATCAGACTGTTGTTTTGGTGAACCTTCGATTAGCGCCATTACAGACACCACTTCCAGTTCTGTAGTTCGCGTCGTTGGCAGATTGCAGCCCTGGCAAAAGAGCTTAAAACTCTAAACAGGTTTACCTCCTACCTACGATGACTGGTCTACTACTATCTAAGGTGATGGAATGCGTGATAAGTTCGTAACTTATTTACTTTGACGTACTTTATGGTAACCTTGAGGTAAACCAGCTTATTAGTGATCGATAGAATAAGTCTCGTTATAGTCGCAGAGTTGGAGACCTCTTTTTTTTTGTAACATGAGGTAATCCTGTTACGTACGGATACCCCAGCGAGTGGGGACTCGAACGGGTTATGTGGGAGTCGCAGACCGGCAGATGTAGGCCAGTCCACATACCCACTAAAACTCCGCCTCGATCGTCTTCGGACGAGAGACACGGGGACCAAAATCTTCAGTGAATCACGGCAGCAGGAGCCTGCTAGGCACGTCGCGGAGTCAGAGGTGGTGGATTACCTCCGACGGCCAGCTCGGAGTAGCGCGCGGGAGCATTATGTGCGCGCCTACTCGGGCCAGCTTCTTAAGCTGACCACTCTCTGGCTGATTGGGGTGGAAGGCGGTGATCGTGTACCGCCCTCAAGCGACCCGGTCTCTTGCGGCGGATGGCGAGATTGGTGGATGTCTATCTCGACCATTCCGCCACCTCCTTCTAGGGCACCATTGCCTCACAGAAGGATGAGACCGCGTCTCACGACGTCTTGCAACCGGCCATGGCCTTGAGCACGGCCGGAAAAGAGAGATCATCCCGGATGATGTTACACAAGCCACGAAGTTGACTCTCAAGCACTGTGTGCAGTGCTCCAACGTGTGCTGAGTTGTCTCCTCGAGGTAGTCGTCGCAGTGGTGGTAACGAGTGTCGGGTTCCCTCTCAGCGATTCGTCTCAGGTATCTCCCAGAGCAACCATGCCCCGGGAGTACCTTTGGGATGCGAAAGGTTAGGGCACCGTGACGCCTCGCCAACCACTAGCGGAAAACTGGACGAACTGCCTCGAAAGGATAATTGACTTCATTCAGTGGAGGGCAGTTGGACTCATTGATAATCCCAAATTCACAAACAGATACCATTCTCACCATTTGGGTGCATTTTTGCATCCATATAGATCTTTTTTCCGCATACATGTATGTACAGACGGAATGATCTACCTCATGAGGGTTTCCTTTCCTTTTTATGACTTTTAAGTAAGACACAAGAGAAACAATACCTAATACAGTGTCTATTCGCTAATATTGTACAAATCTATTGCAAGACTCTACGGACTTGAACTAAAAATAAACAAATAGAAATTTGAAAAATAGCGGGACTTAGAAGCACACACACGCACAGAGATCTGTATGCCGTCCGAATGAGGACTCACACTGGTTGATGTATACACTAGGCACACTATAGGCACATTAGGCACACTATATTGTCACGGTTCCTTCTTCTTCCGGTCTCAGGCTTTTCAAGTATTCTTAACGAGAACAATGTTACAATCATGTTCAGGTTCCGTCACGCTCCGGCAATGGTCGGTCTGAAAGAAAATTCGACCAACCGAGATCAATTTCCACTCGGGGAGAATGAATTACATATACGCGGCGGTGAGTTCCACAACTCACACGCAATGTCTCGAGAAAGGCGGAAAATGGGGAACAGAGTGTCTTAACACAAGGCTCTCTCTGCCTAACCTACTATGTGCGGGATACAGTGTGAAGCTATAAATATTAATATTTTTTTATATATATATATATATATATATATATATATATATATATATATATATATATATATATATATATATATATATATATATATATATATATATATATAAATGTACACTGCACTGTTTGTCTGTGTATTTGTGCACGCTAAGCTCAGAAAAGGCTTAACCGATTTAAATGCAGTTTTCAGTATTGTATCATGATAAGTGCCATTCATTATTTTGTCTGAATCCTTGAATCATATTTTTTAATTCGAATAAACAATCAAAAATTTTTATGGAAATTACGATGTTGTCTTTAGGTATTAAAATGTTTAAATTAGAAGTCACCACAGTGCTACTAGTGCGCTACAAATTAATGAACGAAAACAAAAAAGAAATAAAAAAATAAAATAAAAGAAATACGAGGGCGGTATGGGCGGTGAGGGATGTATGTGTGTATAAGAGTGTGAGTGTCATTGGGTGTATCCTGAAATATCATCCACCAAAACTCCATTTAGGTAACTAATAGATCTTCCGTCTGATCGTAATCTAATGTCAGGAACCAGTTAGATAGCTTAATTTGACATAGATGGGAGGTTAAAGGATGTATGTTTATTTTGGTATTGATAGTGTTGTACAAAACCGGAATTAAATAATAGTAATGGTGGTTTGAGGAGGCTAAACTCTATTGGACAGACTTTGTCAAATCTACATTTACTTGAGATATACTGAGCATCAGAAGCAGTTTTCGTAAAACAGAACAAAGAATTAACAACTGTTAAAACCTTGCATGTCTGTTACAACTCAGCCGTCGAAAAATGAATAGGTTTGGATCTCATTAGATGCCTTAAGTATACATCTCTGTACTCTTTCTAGTGGGAGTAGATTTTATTTATGTGAACAACCCCACGCTGGTATCCAAGAAGTAAGTTATGATTGCACTAGGGCGTAATAAACCATCTTTATAGTTAGCTTACACGAGAAGTCAAAGCTCGGATATGACTTTTCCACGAAAGGTTTTCATCGAGAAGGACGCCAAGGTACCTTGTACATGGAGACCTAGTTATTTTGGAGCAGTCATAAATGTTACGTAGTTCATAGGGATATGTATGAGCAATAATAGAATAGGATTCAGGGGGTTAAGAGCGCTTATGGCCGAATACTATAAACTGAGTTTTATCTAAATTGAGGGTTAAGATGTTACATGACAACAAACTCATAACAATGGGAAAAGCTTTTTCGCTATACTTCAATGTATCAGTCCAACACCTTCCGTGAACAAGCAAGGCAGGCAGGTTAGGTATATTAAGATTACATAGATCATTAATGTATACTAAGTGTGGGTCCCAATACACTGCCCTGAGGTACTTCATACGAAAGATTTGCTTCACCACTGATATTTCCATTTATTATAACGGTTTGTGTTCCGTTGGCTAGATAGATTTTTAACAGGTTTAGAGCAATTCCTCTGATAGCAATATTTTCCAATTTATCAAAATCAAAAGAGAAAAATATACCTAAGGTCTTCTTTTTACTATCAAGGTTCTGTATCACAATATCAACCAAACTCATGACTGCATCCTCTGTAGATGTACCAGCTCTATATTGGTTAGATGCAAGCAGATCATATTTATCCAAATAAGAAACCAGTCTTTTGTTGATTAATTTTTCTACAATTTTTGAAAGTGCACTCAATACAGATATGGGTCTATAGTTATTAATATTTTCCTTACTACCTCTTTTGTAGATGGGGTGAACAACTGCCTTCTCAAAAACTCTTGGGAACTTTCCTTGAGACAGACACAGATTACAAATCCAAGTTACGGGAGGAGTAAGAGCATTTACAGCAGCTTTGAGGATAGACGATGTAATTCCATCCCACCCACTGCACAATGGCTTTTGAGACTTTATTTCAGAGTCGTCAGTACAGTTCATGACCATAGAATTTGGTGCTACCTCAGAGACATTATAAGGGAGATATTGTTGAGAATTAGTTTTAAAATGAACAGCAGATGCGAGTTAACTACACTTGCAAAATGATCATTAACTTTATTAACTGCCTCAATTCGATATGTTTGTAATTTTTTTAATTACATTCCAAGTTTTTTTGATATTTCTGTTAGACTTGTGAAATTCGTTCATCTCATATTGAACTTTTACTTTTTTTAACAAGTTGTTACAGAAATGTTTATAGCGTGTGTGATTTGGACAATTGTGATATTGGGATTTTTTTTGGTTTTCTATAAAGTTTTTCACGATTTCTTATGCAGCAAAGTAATCCTGGGGTTATCCAAGGTTTTATAATTCGCTTCCTATAAGGTCCGCTATGGTACATGTGTGATCGACGTATAACAGAGGTTAAAGTGGAAACCAGTTTCTCTGCTGCATCTTCCGGATTAACGTTGCTTATAATATTAATAAAGTCAAGTTTTTCAAGAGCACAGACAACGGCAGACTTTGTAACTATTTTCACAGCAAATGCATATACAATAATCCGCTAATGGTGCATCTAATAAAAACGATTTTTTGTCACTACGAAGGGTTATGTGATCCAGACAATTTTCATGTCTATTGGGAAAAGAGTGAGTTGGTATTAAACCATATGATGCGCAAAGATTTAAGTACTCTTCCACTTGAGAACTGAGACTTATATGTCGAGCTACAAATATTAATATTGATATCACCTATTACAACCAAAGTCTTAATTTTGGCTAATGAACTCAAAATTTTATTTAAGCTTTTCAAAAATGTAGTGGTATGAAGGAGAATGATATAAAGCAAGTATAACGAAGCCAGTAGAAAGTGTTATTTGGAGATAATTTGCCTCCCTAAAATCTGGTTCAATAACATACACAGTATAAAATATATATCATAATATATACAGTATAAAATATCTTTGATATATACAACAACACCGTCATTTTGATTTCTATGACCTGTCAGAAAGGATTTATATCCTGACAATGCTGGAATTATAAAAGCTTTACTCAACCAACATTCAGAAAGAACCAGAATGTCAACTTGGAAAATATTTTTAGCAAGATTAAGAGTAAAGAGAAGTTACAGCTTATGCTGCGTATATTGATCCGAAGAATTTTTATTCCAGTGCTACATTTTAAGGACTTACATTGTTCGAGTGAACAAAGCTGAGAGTCAGACGTCAATAATTCATCAATATCTTCAATAACATTTCCGTCTGACATTGTTCGACAATGATTAAAACACAAGTGCGGGTAAACCATCCAACAGTACAACGTCCAGGAATACTTTTGTCAAATCTTTTCAGGTAGTTAAGAGTAGCAATGGATTTTAATTTAGTTATTCGACTAGCATTGGTGAATGTTTTTATATCAGTTAAGATCCTTAAATGGTATTTGTGATTATAAATTAACGAAATATGTGTAGAGTCTATATGTATAATAATGTATTTATGTGTGTGGTTAAAGAACATCATGAATGGTTTACAAAACATTCAAATTATATAAAGGTAAATTTAAAATATCTATAAAATAAAGAGTATAACAATTAAAATAGCCTAGTCATTGTTTTGGTTCTATAGTCGAAAGATCGGCTTCATTTCTAACAATTTTTAATTTAATAAAATATTGCCATGAGAAATCCAGCAGTGGGAGTAGCTATTCACTTTTGCAAAGTCTCGTGCAAAAAAGAAGACTCTTTTCATCCTTGGTGTCAGACTCTCCGATATGAACACTGGCTTGGGAGGACCTGGTAACTTTAATCTGTCAGTCGTTAATCTAGTATTGTCACGGTTACTCTTTCTATACATGGAATGATCCTTTCTTCCGTCATCACTCCCGCGAAGTCAACTAGGACGGTACGATTAGTTGCGTCGCGGGAATTTATACGAAAAATGAAAACAATTTTTCTTTAGTTTCAGAAGGAACTGCTGGAATATTTTTTATTTCAATGCAAGTGGACTTCGATAAACGTTCATAGTTTTCCATTTTCGACTCTTAATATTTTTTTTTGAAGGAGATTTTGCTTCAAAATTTTTAATTTTCAAATTTATTATTTTGTTCCTTTTTAAAGACTTCAAGAAGTTCTTTAAATTCTATCATGAAGGAGGATAGCCTTTCACTAATTTCATCTGAAGGCTACGTTTTTGTGGAACGGTTACTTTAGGGGTAGTTGCTTCAAATTCGATGTTGGTATTCCGAGACATGTAGCGGTAGTGGTGATAACAATGATGATTTAGGGGGAGTTCCTTTCAACGGAATCATAATAAGAGATTAAGTAAATTATAAATGAATATAATATAAATTAAAAAAAAAGAACATATTATATAAAAGAACATATAACAAGTATCTAAGGAGCAATCAATTTGGCTGGAGGGTTTGATCTAACGTCGAAACGACGGCTTAGTCCGACACCTAAACGGTTGAGGCGCTGTAGACTTTGAGAAGTAAGTTGTAAATGGGTATTATTAGTCTGCACAAGATACATAATCCGAAGTAGTTAAGTTCAAAGGTCAACTCTCTCATCTAACGACTCACTATTGAATAAAGAAGTTTCGAGCTATAGCTCTAGCATAACTTCACTTTTAACACTTAATTTCAACATGGACTGTTCACAAATTGTTTTACACTTTGGTCCTTATATAATAAAGTTAATATAAGCAAAAACTCACTGTGAAATAGGCACTTTTAACAATACTAGAACGAAGAATTTTACGGAGCTTCTTAAAAACGTGTGTACGTTCTCCGGCGGTGAGGTTGGGAGGGGAATATATATATATATATATATATATATATATATATATATATATATATATATATATATATATATATATATATATATATATATATAATACTGTGTATTGTATGTAATTTGTATTTATTTCCTCATAAAAAAATCAATAAGCAATTTTAATAACATTCAACTAAAGTTTCAGTTAATATATTGTTGACAGCCCTCCTTGTACTACATCATCAAGTGCTAAATACCTGAAGTTCATCCACATAGTGGGCTCCATACCTATTTATATCCGTCCGCACGATCGTTCTTTAAGAAAGTATTAAATATAAAATCAATAAATGTTATGATAAAAATACTGTTAAATAGCCCATAAAAACTAGCTGCTTAGGTAGCTTAGTATTAGCTAAGTAGATGAAAAGATATTGGTTATGATCAACATATTTTCGAATGTTTTATTATTTTATTTCATAAATATTGGAATTTTCTGCAGTGGTAAATAAAATATAGTGCTATTATCTATGGCCTCGCATCCATTTCACCTAAATTAGCTATGAATATGTAATATTACCATTAAAGCAATAATATAACATCTTGGCAATTGTCACAATCTATCAGACCGTCATAAAACATTAGTCATGATGGCCGATAGCCGACCGAAGTTTATTTCTTTGCAAATATTAATTGTTATTTAAGATTTACAAAAAGTAGCAATGGGAATGGTATTGCATGGGCACTTCCCCACGGCTATTTGCACAAGCCATTGAATGTTTGTGGGTAGTTCAGTTTTCTGTAAGTGCTGTGCGAAGTAACTGTGCGAAGGGACCATGTTCCCCTACTTGATGAAATTTTAAATTTTAATCTAGTAGTATGATATATTAGTGGAATCGTTAGTGGAAGCGTTCAAATATAAGACATTAATGGGTTTTTACAATAAAGGACTTTTTTTTTATTTGCTTTGTTTTAACAAATTTCATTCAATATTTCATATATATTTAAAAATAAGCACATGTGTAATACGCATATTTATCAAAATAATGATTTAACAAGTTATGGAATAACACATTGGTAGTAAACATCCTTACGAGGTATTCCATTATCACATAATAGTATTTCAGGCTTTAATCTTCGCACAATTTTCAAAAACATATAATATTATTTTCTTTCTTATAATTGTTTAAATTAGAAAACGTTTACATTTTTCAAATACGCGGTAATAGTAGGAGCGAGAGGTATAATAGCTATAGAGATAGCTTACTAAAAATCCCGGCCTGTCGAGAATTATCATCAAATTATTATAATTTCGTACAAGTTTTAGCAATTGTCGAAGGGTTTTTATCGTACTTCATCTATATTCTCCATTTATCTAAAGAATATTCTGGCACTAGTGAGACTATAATATAACAACTTATATTCTTCTTCAAGTGTCTTAATTTTCTTTTCACTGAGCGCTAATGCCTGTTGTAGTTGTAATGGGCCTTTAGATTTTTGATCATCGATCATTTCGCTTTCCCTTTTTATATGATGCCATACAGAATCAAACCAGTGGAGAGCTTGGAAATTAGAATCCTAAAACAAAAACGCAGCTTTTTAATTTGAACACAATATTATAGAAATTTATAAAGCACAGGATGTCCTATATAAAATAATAGTAGAGAAAGATTTATCTTAATAGTTTTAATGAAAGTAAGCGATACGGTACCTGATCAAGTAATTTTAAAATATAGGCGATACCCATTGCAAAGCCATCGTCGGTAAAAGATGCTCCTACTTTATTCTTCTTCGACATTTTATCTTTAGATAAAATCATGTGTTCGATAAAATTTAAGGTCAATGGTGGAACGATGATATAAAAATTTTTAAGATGTACGTTTTTAGGGTTCCTAAACACGGGTGCAAACACATCCACGAGTAACTTAAAGTATTCTGTTCCTTGAATAAAGTTAGATATAAGATCGTCAATATTATCATCCAAATTTTGTCCAGATTGTGTGGTCTTTTCGCCCAATTGATATTCTTCGCATATTTTTTTAAAATTCCTGACATCGAGGTCCGGTAGAAACGCGGTAGCGTCGCAGCAACAATGCCTTCCCCCGGACCGAATCATACGGACGTATCCCATTGCGTTTCCAATCTGACTGATTAAATCTCTAAATAGATCCAAATAGCTACACCCATCTTCTGCGAGTCCTAACATTTTTATACCTTTGTTAAACTTTTCAGCATTCCTATATGGATAAACTACTTCGAAGTCACCGGTATTTTCTCTAATATTGCGAAGGTCTTTTATCAATCGCGATTTTATTTGTTCATCGTACATAAATTGGGAAAATGTAAAGAATTTATTTTTAAGAAATTGATAGGTAAAGTTGACGGTAGTATTCATTATACCAGTGCCGTGAGTTCTTATCGAGTTTGCAATGTGTCTTATATTGATAGAATTAAGATGCTTATTATTGCTGCTTTTTTCTATAAAAATCTGATTATTTAGATTGTATTGATACTTAGAAACGAAAATATGAATATTTCGCATTATTTCCAGCACGTCCAAGCCCTGCTCCAGTGTTTGTGTGGGAAGATTGTCATGTATTGTTTCAATATTGAATTTCATTTTTGCCATTTGGCGCATTTCTCCATACGTTTTCCAATCTGATAGCACAACAGTAGTTAAATTGTAGTACGTTTTGGATAAGTACTGTTCAACGAATGGTACTACTGACATATACAAATTATGTAATTGCAGATTGTCCAGAAGCAGTAAGGTTTTCTTAATCATGTCAAACGTTAACGGATTCACCACATCCAACTGTAAGTGAGAATGTATATGTAGTCGTAAATTGGTTTCGATGTTTTGACTTAAATTTTGCAAAACTGTTTCATTAATGATTTGTTTCATTTTATCTTTAAAATCATGGGATTTATTTCGGCCAAATTGTTTATCCGTTTCTTGTAACAACATCACACAATCATCTAGAGCCATAAAGAAAAATTTTAGTCTCACTGACTGTAACTGCATACTGAAGTTTTGTTCAAAATAAATAGGTATTATGTTTTGGTGCCACAACAGCCATGAGCAGTTACAATATTGATTCATGCTTTTGACAAAATTTGATAATATTTGAATTTTTTCAAGCAATAATCCTAATTTCATATAGCTGTCATCTATGTATGTAGTTTCAGGTATAAAGTTAAGAGCAATACTTGTAGCTATATTACGTTCAAATGTTGATGCTCCCTTTATGGCTTGTTCTGCTATTACAATGCATGTAAGTTCATCTAAGCTTTTATTTGCATACTTTTTATCAGTTATTAAAGTTTTCTTTATTTCAAGAATGGAAGACACTGCCTGATATGTAAGATGCTGAACAATCATTGTGATTGAGTTTACAATTTGGATATAGTTTCTACTAACAGTATTCCATAAACTTTTAAGTATGTCCATGATATCAAACAGTGACATCAGCATGTTCTTTGATAATGCAATTCCAAGGGACATATGTAAATTTATGAAAGATAGTATTGAGCAGTTGATATTAGCAGCAATATCTAGTCCATCTAAAATAGTTTTTGCATGTACTGACATATCAGCAGCACTAAGCTTATTTTTGCTAGAAAAAAGCTCCTCTACAGCCAATATCCATTGGGAGCTCAAATTTTGTAGATTCATTACATCTTTACTTAAAGTAATTTTTTTATTGTTCATATATGACTGACGTGATTTTAACATATTCTGGGATAGTTTGCCCAAGTTGTTATTTAGAGAGGGAATATATCTTTGCAAGAATTGTTCAGGAAACCAGATAACAGTTCCAAGAATGAAAATACTATGTGCCTAAAAATAAAAATAAAAAATTTAAGAGATTTTTCAATATCAACATTATTGATTAAATTATTTCTTTTTCTATTAATAAGTTATATCCTGCATACATAAAGAATTAATACAATACCAAGTAAATTATGTAATTACTACCTTCGTATTTAAATCCATTAAATTTTTTAATGTTTTCTTGTCATTACTACAAAATAAATGTGTGGTCAACACAAATAATGTATTTATTTTTATACATTTGTACATAGTTTCATTGTTTGGCCTTTCATATATTAGCTTATCAAGGTTAAAAAGTGCATGCTTTATATATTGCAAAAATTCTGCTGATACAATTGAACAATTTCTTGGCAGCAAATCTTTTTTTCTTAAGTTAAGTAAATTATTAAGAGTGTTTTGAACTATATCATCATTCATTAATTTTGTTGTTATATTATTTATAGCTGTATTTAAACTTTTAACTTTTTCATCATTTATGTTATTATTAATGAATTTTGTATTTTGATTATATAGACTTCTACTGAATTTATCCCAGATTGATGCCAAAGAACACCTTGAAATTAGTAATTCAATTATGACAATAATTGTAAAAATTTCTCCAATTTTATTTATAACAAAGTGCCATTGAATTCCATCTAAAAAAAAATCACTTTTTGTAGATTGTTAATATGTTTACAAGATATATTTATAGCTTATTGTAAATTATAAATTTATGTAAAATTATAATGTAATTTGTGAATTTTTAAGGTAATACAAGGCCAATGTTGTAATTAGTAATACTTACTGAGATTGATAATATTTTCATTAAAAATGGCAAAAACTTGATTACATATATTAGTAAGTGTGTCATTACAACGACTAACAAATGAATTCAAGAGACATATTGATTCCATCTGTAGTGATATATCACTTTCACTATATTCATCATAAAGGGCTAAAAATTTAAAGTGCCTAAAAAGAAAATAATATTAAACAAATATCATTTAAAATAATAAGCAATGAGCGAAATATTATTGTAAATATACACCTTAGAAATGCTTCGTTTTTTAATTCATGTATTTCTATACAAAGTGATGATAATACACTTAAAACTTTTGTTATAACTGTGTTATCGGATGTTACTAAATCAGTCGTGCTTATAAGTTCATGTGATTCCATAACCACTTGTATTGGTGTAAATGTTTTATTTTCATCTTTGGATCGTTCCTCTAAGAAAAAAGCGTAATCTTGATGTTGTTTCTTAAAAAAATCACCGTAACTTCGTAAAATATTTGATCCTGCTTCTTTTTCAGCATCATTCGTCATTATTCTGCCTTTTAGTCAAGTAAAATACAGGTTCCTATGTGATTTTATTTATGACATCTGAAAAATATTTAGAATCGAAGAGACGTGGTGTTTAGAGCTTTAGATTTAAAGAGAATAATGTTCTTTCTTCTTCCCCTCAGCTACGACTCAATTACAGAACTGAGAACACATTTAGATTTATAGTTTTTACACATAATACTTATGACGTTTGACACAAAAAACACTCTTCATGTTGCTAGTGTGGAAGCAAGTTTAAATGATATGTATGTAGCAGTTTTAAAAAGAGTGAACTGTGGTGGGTTGGTGTATTTAATATTTTTCGTGACTTATGCAGCTAAAATATGCAGTATTTAGAAGAATCAATTGTTTCTTTCTTTTAATATAGTATCCTATTCTAATAGTGCATGGCGCTGTTTAAATATTTCCTCTTGCTACTATGGCGCCTTAATTTGCCCCCTTTCATTCTTATTATAAGAAGACATTAGACTTAGCATTAACAACCTCTACAATAACTATTTGCAAAATTATACGGCTGCCTCTTTATATGATATACCCAGAACGATTGATAATATTAATTCCAAGTGAGTAAATACCTCCAAAATATGTATGTACGCATAAAGTATGTATTGCTGGAAATTCCTCTTCACTCTTCGACTTAAATAAAGTTATATTACACGTTAATATTTAAAATTTAAAAATGTATCTCTTCTTACACCTCAATATGAATAGATAGAAAACAGCTCTGGTAACATTCAAAGACGGTGAAAACTGAAGTCTGACAGTGATTTAAGTTGACAACTTAGTGACTTCAGTTTGTGTTATTCTTGTTACTTTAGCTTGCTTGAAGTTTATTAAAATATTACAAATTAAGTTCCTAAAACAATTAAATATATTTTCACTATAAGAATTCTTTCTTACGAAGCTAATTTCGACTGCGTGCCACCATGGATCAAATGTTACCAAGTCCTTATAATATACCGGGAATCGGTACTCCCTTGCACCAACCTGAAGAAGATCAGCAAATCTTGCCTAACGCAATGCAGCAGCAGCATCAACAGCAGCAGCAACAGCAACAGCAACATTCTTTGGTGTCGTTGGGTTCATCGCCGCTTGTGGGATTTGGCACGTCTATTATGGGTACTCCTCAAAGAACAATGCATACATATGCGCCTACTGCAAGCTATTCCACACCACAGCAAATGATGCAACCCCAGACCCCTGTAGGTTTCATAAATTCTCTCTTTTAAATATTTTTTGAACTTTGTTATATTACTTACTGTTATAACATTCATTTCAGCAAAACTTAATGTCTCCAATGATTACTGGTGGAAGTATGAGTGGAACACAATTGTTAAGTCAAGCTAGTCCAGCTCCAATGACACCTATGACACCACATTCTGCTGATCCAGGAATATTACCCCAGTTACAGTAAGATTAAGGATAATTTTCTTTTGTATTAGAATAATTTTAATCATACTAATATGTTTTTAATTTATTATTGTGTTTTAGGAATATTGTATCAACAGTAAATCTTAATTGCAAACTGGATTTAAAAAAAATTGCTCTTCATGCCCGTAATGCTGAATATAATCCAAAACGATTTGCAGCTGTAATAATGAGGATAAGAGAACCTCGGACCACAGCTCTTATATTTTCTTCAGGAAAAATGGTTTGTACAGGAGCGAAAAGTGAAGAAGATTCCAGGTTAGCAGCAAGAAAATATGCCAGAATTATTCAAAAACTTGGGTTTACTGTAAGTCATATTTTGTAATATACTAATAGTAATTAATTATTTTTTTATTTTAATATATATTTTTAATAACATAATTGAAAGGAACATAGTAAAACCTTAGCCTTTTGAAAGCATACGGTAGGTATTGGCAACAAGAGCAACGATTTTGGAACAAGTGGCAAAACAGATGCTGCTTTCAAGATCAGATATGCTATTGTAGAGTACCTTCCAATGCCTTATCAAAGAGCAATTTGCTGCTGGTTATTATCTTAGGTACTTGATTACATCTATGTAAATACTCATACACAGAATATTAATAGGTATATAGTAAATACCTTCTTGTACAATTTTTAACATTATAAATTAACATTTTCTTCTATACAAAAACCTTGTGTTTGCACTTAATTTCAGTTTGGCTGCCACAGAATAAAAATAATTATGGCATTTGGTAAAAATTTTAATTATTGTTGTGATATAAACCCAAAATTACTATTAGCCATTAAAGCTAATATTTAAATGTTTAAATTGATACATTGTGTTAATTTATACTCATCACATTAGTTCAGTCAGAAATATTACTGTGCTATGATGTTGTCTTTTATCAGTATGTTCATGTTTATTTTTTATTTAATGACAGCTATTAGCTACTAATGGATCCTTATTATAAAAACATTTGAGTTGAGGATACACATATAATGGTAGCATTATAATGGTACACATAAACTGGTAATAATATTTTTTACATATTTTATGGTGTATTTACTTTCTTGGCAAGACTCAGAAAACACAAACACAAGCATATAAATGAGATGGTTGGCTTGGCTTCAGATAGCTTCCACAAACATATTGCTGACCTAGGTTTGACTAGGCCAGTATCAGTTTGTACCTAATTACATTTTGGGACCTAGTGGATTGTTGGCTTGCCAAGCATGAAATTGTACCATGAGAAAATTTTACATATAAAACCATTATGGAGTAGTGCCCATTATGAGTGCAGCTTATAATATGCATTAAATTTTACTATAATAAATTTTACACTAAAAATTGTTTAACATAATGAAAAGTTATAATATTCATAAAATCTCCAAAAGTTATGCATTGGTGAACATTTACTATACCTTTAAAATCTTTTATTTACAGGCAAAATTTTTAGATTTTAAAATACAAAATATGGTTGGAAGTTGTGATGTGAAATTTCCTATACGACTTGAAGGTTTAGTACTTACTCATGGACAATTTAGTTCTTATGAACCTGAACTATTTCCTGGACTTATTTACAGGATGGTCAAACCAAGAATAGTTTTACTTATTTTTGTTTCTGGTAAAGTAGTTTTAACTGGTGCCAAAGTACGTCAAGAAATTTATGAAGCCTTTGATAATATATATCCTATTCTTAAGAGTTTCAAAAAACAATAGACTGTTAACTAGTGTATTATTCATCTTTTTAAGTTATTTTTGTAAGTTTTTGTTTATTATTAATTATATATATTTTTTAAATTATCTTTTATTCTTTTGTATAAATGCAAAATTGTAATGAATGGTGAATTTTACATAATTTATTATATGCACTTAGCATATATTAAATTATGTAAAATTCACCTAATATGTAGTAATATTCGAAACAATAACTGTACTTAAAGTGGCATTAATACTTGTTGACACTTATGTGGAGGTTTCCTCTTTTGAGGCATTCCATATCAAGAAGACAGGTATATAAAGTCATTTAATATGTCCTTAACACAATCGCAAATTACTTTTATAATATAGCGTTTAGTTTCAAGCTTTTCAATCTTAAAGCTTGTGGAAATTAACTCTTAAGAAAAGTACTAAATAAATATACTCATATATAAATTCACACTTTTTTTAGCATAAAGCAGACAGAGGAAACCTAGTGTTAAGACACTCCGTTGCCCGCCTTCCGCCCAATTCTGAGACATTGTGTGTTGAGTGGCGGACTAAACGCCGCGATCGTGTTAGCTGAGCGAGGAATTAAAGTAATTAATTCTTCTCAAGTGGGAATCGAACCTACTACCGTGTCGCGTTTAAACGGTCTGTAAGTAAACTAATATTGAAAAATATCCATAATCAGAGACCTCGGGTTTTTATACCTGTCTTGTATGTGGGGGTCTTATCCGTCATGTATAAATCGAAATCGAAATGAAATATAACATAGAATTAGAAAATATTAATTACACTTTCAATTTTATGTACCATTTTCGTACCTCATTTAAATTGATTGATATTTACAGTTGAGTTCTACATTAGATATTCTAGATATATGATTTTTATATGTCAAAGAAAATGCTCATTGTGTTGAGAAAGTTTTGGCTAAGGGATCATCATTTATTTCTTGAAGCTTCGTTGATGTATTGATCTATTGTGGGCTGAATTACTGTCAGATAAATGCACAGTGTAAACTGTTGATCGTCGAGACATGAGTTTTGTGGTTAATACTGTTAGCTTTATAGGCTTTGACAGCGACACCGGGTGGGGAGGAAAGAAACCATTCTAACTCTGACAAGTAGCAAGCACTAGCTGCTTGGGAGTCCCCTGAGGACCTCAGACCTCGAGCAAAGTTTATATAGGACAACATGATTCCTTCGTCAATTTTAAAAAGTTATTTTAGGGGTGATTTGCATCGAAGTTGACATCAATACTCCATATATTAGCGATACTAAAACAGAAGTAAACGATTTTTTTGTCTATCTGTCTCTGTATGACCGAGCTAACCTGCAGAGCAGCTGAACTGATTTTTATGGGACCTTCACTGGAATATAGAGCAGGTTTTTGATCTATATATAGGTTAGTACTCTCGTCTCGGAATTCTCCATCGAGATGTACACGAGAAAAATGTGCATTTATCGCGCGCCCGGACTTTCCACCAAAACTGACCACTGCAATTTATTTCACAACTTGTGACCCGTTTGCGGCTTTGCCCGATTGAGAGATGTTTTCGGATTTACTTTAATATAATATTCACGTATTGTATATTTGATATAACTTTTTTATTTATGAATCGATTAAAATAAAATAAACACTAAAATTTTAACATTAAAATTAAAGAAAGTTTACCACAACACATTGGAGAAAATAGCATTTAAATCGGTTGCTCGTTCTGAGATTAGCGAGTATAAACGTACAGACAAACAGACAAAAACATTAAAATCATTGTTATGGCTTTTATCACATTGATATCCTAGTAATAGTTTTTTAAATACATCTTCCATGTTCAGACAACGATAAGTTACATTTTTATCGTATGTATGATTATCATTATCAAAAACCTAGTGAAACAATATCTAAATTTATTTTATTGAAATAAATAAAAAAAGCATACAACAAAATATCGTAATTTAATTTAATTACTAATTTCAGTTTGAAAATTTAACGAAAGTACCACACTGTGAAATGTCCTAATATTAAAGTAACGCGGGAATTGAACACAACTTTATAGCTATACCATAGTAAACCATAAAGTAAAAATTTAATTACCTTAGTTACCTTTTTTTTTAGGGTTCCGCATCTCGAAAAAAATAGAACCCATAAAGGATCACACTATCTGTACGTCTGTTATCTGATTATTTTCTCAAATTTGCTTTATATGTGTTCTGTAGGTGAGTATCAAGTTGAAATTATTGTCAAATATCTCAAGTCTATGGTTCTTTGAAGCACAGAAAAAAATCAGATCAGAAAAATCAGAAGTTTCATGAGCTTCCTTTTTGCAGCATTTGTATGAAATTCAGTACTTTCCGTTGATCTAAAGTTATGAAATTTGGCAAATTGAAGGTATAAATTTCACCAAAAAGAAACCATTACAAACTTATTTGTTTAGTTCATTATATATTAAATTAGTGCATATGGCGTATATATTAAGTTTGTCAACTTTTATAAATTGTATTTTTCGTTGACCTACATAAAATTGAGTTCCACTCGCACTTACCTGATTTTTTTTGTTACGAAAGAAGTTATAGCAGAATAGAAATCATAATGACCGAATAATATAGTTACTGTATATATTTTCAATATACATACACAACAGGCCAATTCAATGTACTACTCGCAAACGTGGCGGTTCGCATTTAGCGTTCTTTTGTTTGTAAATTTTGTACTATTATTAGGTTATTCAGTTCAGTTCTTTAATTATGGCGTTCTAAGCGTGCCAGTTGACTACAAACCACTTCACCAACGTCACGTTGTATGGAGAATACATTGTTGAGTTATTAATAAATATGAAATATATATATTGTTAGTTCAATTAAAAGTTTAAATATGTCTAAATATGTGAAATCGATATTTTATTTACTACATTTGTGGTATGGCTATTTTGTTTATTTGAAATTGTTAATTTATTTCTGACTTGTGTACATTACTACATCAGTAATCAAAAATCAAATTATTAGTTATGTGAGTTGTAGAATCTGTATTAATCAGATTTAGTCTGTGGCTGTTGACTGTCAAGCTCAGATATGTCATATTGTGTAATAATTTGTACCACGCGTCGTTTTTATTAGTTGGTAAAATATTGGTTGGTTGTTAGAAAGAATACAATATCGTGTCCATATTGAAATAAATATATAGTAACTTATAATGGCTGAGACAATGAGACAGACGGTTGCAACGATATTAAAAAGCATAGAAAGATATAACCCTGCTAATCTGCAGACTCTAGAACGTTATGTGGAATTGCAATCTCGGGAGAATACTTATGATTTAGAAGCGAACTTAGCGGTATTGAAGCTATACCAATTCAATCCTGAGAAATTTAACCCTGACATAACTTGCCAAATATTATTAAAAGCTCTAACAAACTTCCCCCACACTGATTTCACTTTATGCAAATGTTTACTTTTGGAATCCGTGGTAGGTATTAACCATATTAAGTAAACCCTCTTTCAATATATTTTAAATAATTATTTATATAAATTAATGGTTTTCAGGTCGAAAATGAAACTATTTCACAAATAAAGTATTTGGCTGATATTTTAGAACAATGTGACTTTGCTCAGTTTTGGAATCGAGTTCACCAAATGCCTGATTTGTTCAATAGTATAAGCAGCTTTCATGATTCAATTCGTAAATTTGTATGTCATGTTGTGGGTATCACTTTCCAAACTATTGATAAGAATAATTTAGCCAACCTTTTGGGAGGAATTGATGGTTAGTATTATTTGATATCACATAATTAATGTGCATTTACTTTAAAAGTGTATTTACATTTTTAACGAAATTTTAAAAAATACAAATATGTTTTCAGATGTTACTTTGAAACACTGGGTTAAAAAATATGGTTGGCGTGATGAAGGAAACCTTATCTTCATTGCCAACCAAGACGAAAATATAAAAACAAAGAACATCACTGAGAAAATTGAATTTGAACATCTGGCTCCTATTATGACAATATTGTAAAGTAAAATATATACATTTACTTCAAAAGTCTTTAATATGGTACTATAAAATAAATGATAATTAAGAACATCATGTTTTAGTACTTTAATTTTCAGGATACTTTAAGAAATTAAAGTTAAATTATAAAATGCCATAAATTATATTATTTAATTTTTGACTTGTATGTAATTTTTAACAATGTAAGTTTTTTAACAATGACTTATTTTAAATAGAAAACAAATAACAACATAAGCATAAATACTTGAAATTGTTCATCTTTTTTAGGCTTTCTTACCATGGCTATATCCAAACTCCTTTCCTCCAGCATGACCTCCTTTTTTACCATGATCATGATGGTGAGCATGATGTTCTTCATGACCATGATGTCCTTTATGTCCTTTATGGTCTTCATCATAGTGACCTTTATCATGTTTTCCTTTTTTGCCATGGTGTTTTTCATGATGTCCTTTTTCATGGTGACCTCCCTTCTTGTGATGCCCTTCCTTATTGTCATGATGTCCATGAAAATCGCCATGTTTATGATGATGGCCACCTTTATGGAAGTCATCATAAAATTTGTGCTCCTTGTGATATTCATCTTTATGTGATTTGTGATGGAAGCCTGTAGTTTTTGAGCCTTTCTTGTGTCCTTTTTTATGGCCAAATTTACCCCCCTTGTGTCCGTGTTCTCCTTCATGATGTTCACCATGGTGATCGTGTTCATCATGATGTTTCTTTTTATGGCCACCGTGTTCGTCGTGATGTCCCTCGTGGTGGTGCTTACCGTGATGTCCATGCTCTCCTTTGTCATGGTGGTGATGCGACTTATATCCCTTATCTCCTTTTTCGCCTTCCTCTTTGTGATGATGTGCATGATGTTCATGTCCTCCGCCTTCCTCTTTATGACTACTTTTAGCTTCTTTCTTTTCAGTTCCTGCTAAAACTTGATCTGAAGTGTCAGGCCTATTATCATATTTTTGTTCCTCATTTTGTACATTACGTGAACTTACTAGTATAAAACTACAAGCTAAAAGCCCAATAAATATTAACTTCTTCATAATACCTATAAAGAAATATATCGATATTTACATTTATTACATAAAATATTAGATTATTTAACGTTATTAGGTAGACACCTACACGTTTATTTGCCTTACCTTAAGATGTGGTTAAATGAAAAGCCAAATTCGTTGTGTTATAAGAGTTTCCAAACTTTGCATTTATAGATAACGACGCTTTCATCTATTGCCTATTACAGATTGATCTTTAGCAATCACATTACTATAGATTTCTGGATGACTGGTTTTCTTGGTTAAAATGACGACATCAGAAGTTTACAGTTAAAGTTGTTCCGTCATAGTAATTACCTCTAGATTCAATATTGCATATAAAATAAAAAGTGCCTATTGTAAACTACTTTGGCCATTCTTGTATAAAAAATAAAAATTGTAGGACATATTAAAATTGCTTGTAATATTAAATAACAACATTTATTTACAAGATAGATGAGGTAAAAGAGTAAAAAAGTTAATAATTAAAATGAACAATGTTAAATAAATTTCACAAGAAGTAAACATTTTAGTGCTTTCCATGGTGGAAACCCCAATGCTTGTGGTCTTCATGTCCACCTTTCTTGCCATGATCATGATGATGATGATGGTGTTCTTCGTGTCCATGATGACCTTTATGACCTTTATGGTCTTCATCATAATGATGTTTATCATGGTGGCCTTTCTTGCCATGGTGATGCTCATGATGGCCTGAGTGGTGATGTCCACCTTTTTTGTGACCACCACCATGATCTTCGTGATGTCCGTGATGTTTTCCGTGTTTATGATGCTTGCCTTCCTTATGATGGTCGTCATAGAAATGATGATCTTTGTGATATTCGTCCTTATGATATTTTTTGTGATAGCCTTCAGTTTCTTCTCCCTTATCATGATGTTTTTTGTGATGGTGTTTTCCTCCTTTGTGATGATGGCCGTGTTCATGATGTTTGCCGTGATGATCATGTTCATCCCAGTGCTTTTTATGTCCGCCACCATGTTCGTGGTGATGACCTTCATGGTGATGTTTGCCATGGTCACCATGTTCACCTTTATGATGGTGATGATGGCCTTTATGTCCTTTGTGTCCTTTTTCGCCATGCTCGTGGTGGTGATGTGCATGATGCTCTTTACCGCCACCTTCTTCATGATGGTGTCCTTTATGATGGCTAGCCGCAGCCACTAAATCAAATTCTTTTGAACCGATTTCTCGGCCAGAACAAACGGCGAAAACGCATCCTAATAGGCAAAGGGCGACAAGCGTCCTCATTTTTCCTATAGATGTGATTGTTTTCTGTAAGTTTTAGGTTTTACTACTGGAACTGAACTGACTTTACAAGCTATCGAGAGGGCATTTATATCAATCATTAAAGTAGCTGATTGCAGTTGGTGAAATTACCGGGCAAGGACACCAAAGAAACCGTTACGCCTATAGAATTTGTTTCTTTCGTTATTATATAATTAGGTATAATTAGTAGGTATATATATATATATATATATATATATATATATATATATATATATATATATATATATATATATATATATATATATATATATATATATATATATATATATATATATATATATATATATATATATATATATATATATATATATATATATATATATATATATATATATATATATATATATATATATATATATATATATATATATATATATATATATATATATACATATATATATATATATATATATATATATATATATATATATATATATATATATATATATATATATATATATATATATATCCAAATATTGATTATGGAAAATTCTAATATTTTTAGTTTGCCCTCCGTTTTTATTTGTTTATAAAAATAAGAAATGTAATAACTAATTCCATTTTTATAACTAATATAATAATTCTTATATTTACACATAGCAGGGTAGACATAGGTAACCTAATGTAAAAACACTCTGTTCTCCGCTTTCCGTCTAGACGTGCGGAATTCAACGCCGCTCTTTGCCTTGTTAGCAGAGCCTAGAAAATGAAAATAATTCATTTTTCCCGAGTGGAAATCGAACCTACAAATTTCCACGCTTACTGGCAGACGCCGTGCCTCTGCGCTATGATGGCCCTCAAACAATAAGTATTAATTCTATATATCCATATAATTATAACTGGTGGTGAGAAAAGGTACGGAATAACTGTCTGTAGTGTTATAATATATTTAATTAAAATAGAATGTCCTTTCTTTTGACTTCAAGAAAAATCTCATAACCTAAATATGTAACAATAATCATAACCTGAAGTGTGTTTTGAATGTTTTTATGTTATAGCTTCTACACATAGACACAGAATAATATATAATTGATACATGAAGATAGTGTAGCGTGGAATTATTACTTTTATATAGTTCTGAAATAAAAGTAAATTGTGAGCATCCTTATTAAAATTTATATATTTGCCGCTTTCAGTATTTAATGTAAATGGACTCTTGTACAAAGTAATATAGATAAATATTTAAAAAATTAACGCGAACGCGTGAGAGCAGACACCACTGACGGTTCAATATATTTATTGTTATGTGACGATTTTGTTATAAAGCCCATTTGATTCTCGATGTGATTTATTACTAAGATATCTTTCAACGAACTACACGCTTATTTGTTTAACAAACTGAATTGCATTAGTGGTCTTGGAATTTGGTCACATTATTAATATAATTTCCATTGGGATATTTGATTGTTTTAAAATCAAAAACTACGACGTTCGAGCATAAATATCTTAAATACGATTTGTCATTTATTTGTTACGTTATATGTATGATTAAATTAACCTGTCTAATGTAGGTTATTTTATAGAAATATAGAAAAATAGCGACTATTATTTGTCACTTTTTAGGGTTCTGTTCCTTAAAAGAAAAAAACGGAACCCATACAGGATCACTTTATTGTCCTTCCATCTGTCTGTCTGTCCGTCTGTCAAGACCATTTTCTCCAAATCACGTGGAGGAATCAAGTTGAAATTAATATCAAATATCCAATTATAATGACATCCTAAAGTACAGAAAAATTCAAACTTCTAATTCAACGCAATCAAAAGATATGAGTGTTTATGCTTAATTCAAATTCAAATGATTTTATTCAAAGTAGGAATACATGATTAATTTTTTGAACGTCAAAAACATTACCACCGGTTCACTAAAGTTAATGCTTCAGACCTGAGAAGAACCGGCGCAAGAAACTCAGCAGGACTTTTTTTTTAATAACAATAATTTTATTGTTATTGTTTTAATTAATTTGTTTGTTATTTAAACTTATATTATTATTTTGTACTTGTATTATTATTATGTAATTTATTTCATACCAAATGAGTGGATAGGACAGTAAATTTAAGTTTATAAACTTTTATAAATAGTATTTAACTCAATGGACTCATGAAATGGGTATGGAACCCTTGAACAATAATAAAAAGGTACTACTCGCACTTGACCGGATTTTTTAGTTTTACCAATAGTTATAATGTACATGCAGAAAGTTTTTTTTATACCTTTTGTATAATTACCATAATTAGGGTAGTAAATTCATTTCTCAAATTATGTCTGCCTGAATAAATGAATTATGCCTATGTTACTTCCTGATTATGGAGCCTCATGTTATAAAACTTACCTCTCATCATATAAATAGGAGCAAATAATAGAATACTACAAAATAACACCATATTAGCATATATATGCACGATTCTTTTCTGGAAACAATATAAATATAATATTTTTAGAGGTTCTCTTAAAAGTCTCTCTTGATGAAATCGCTAATTACTATTAAGTTGCAGTAAACGGTTTTCCGTACAAATCTTTATTTTTGGAAAATTGTAATATAAATAAAAATATCATCATCATCACAGCCGTTTTTCCACCCACTGCTGGACATAGGCTTCCCCCAAGGATCTCCATGACGATCGGTTCCGCGCTACCCGCATCCAGTGGTTTCCGGCGATCTTAACTAAATCGTCGTTCCACCTAGAAGGGGGCCTGCGTCGTCCAGTTCGTGACCGCCACTCAAAAACCTTTCCGCCCCAACGGCCATCGGTTTCTCTCGCTATGTGTCCCGCCCACTGCCACTCGTGCCATTCGAGCAATGTCGGTAATTTTTGTTCTCCTACGGATGTCATCATTTCTTATTCTATTACGCAGAGAAATACCAAGCATTGCTCTCTCCATTACACGCTGCGTGACCTTGAGCCTTTTTATGAGGCACATAGTTAGCGGCCACGTCTCGCTTCCGTAGGTTATCACTGGTAACACACACTGGTCAAAGACTTTCGTCTTGAGACATTGCGGTAATTTGGATACAAAGATATTTTGTAGTTTCCTGAATGCTGCCCATCCGAGCTGGATTCGACGAGAGATCTCTTTCTCGAAGTTTGAGTTTTATTACCCTTTTTGAAAAACAGAAAAACCTTCACTCCATGCTTTCGGCGTTTTCTCTTCAAGAATGACGGAATTAAAGAGTTTCTGTAAGACTTTAAGTATTTAAGACTAACTTTAGAGCCCCGGATTCCTGCCTATTTAGCTACCTATAACGATTGGCATCTTTTGAGTCCTGTAGCTTCATCTTGCGTCTCTGTTCCATGAGTCGGAGTGTCTCGTCTGAGAGTTTCTTTATTTTGGTACGGTGGATTTTGATAAACTTCGACTGTACTGTACGGATTGTATCCACCATCTTGTTGATTAAATCGTCCACATCTACGCTGTTCTCAAGGGCTTCGAAGCGGTTTTGAAGTTCGAGTTGAAAGCTCGCGGAGTTTTGAACTTGGGTGAGTATGGTCGGAGCGTAGACTTTATCATTCAAGACCTTTCGAGCTTAATGTTAATATTCAACGTGCCTCGAACAAGTCGGTGATCGCTCCCTGTTTTAACGTTATTGATCACAGAGACATCATTGAATATTTGCTTCTTCGCCGACATGATAAAATCTATCTCGTTTTTGACATTACCATCTGGACTCATTTAGGTTCACTTCCGATGTTGAGGTTACTTGAAGAAGGAATTCATCATGTAGAGACTCTCCTTCTCCATGAAATCGATCAACACTTGCCTCTGGCGTTCCGTTGCCTAATTCCAATTTGTCCCATTCTTAACTCGTCGCCGCAACGTTTCCCCAACCTTACGTTGAAGTCCCCCATCACAACTGTATAGTGCGTTTTGTAGCTATGCATTGTTTTAGAAATATCCTCACACATAGCCTCTACTTTGTCATCTGGGTGTACCGAGGTCGGAGCGTAGACCTGTATGACAACAAATATTTTTTCGATAATCTAAGTATCAGGTCTATCAGATCTAAGTATCACGCTACCCTACTCGACACACTTCCGACGATAACCACGTTGTTGACGAGGGTCTTATAGCCGATATACCCGACACCATCTAGGGATTGTTGGTCGCCCTCCCGGTAGTATAGCAAGTTACCGGAATTCAGGATTACCGTATTCTCCCACTCTCTTTTGACTTCAGATAGTCCAATAATATCCCAATGTAACTTGCTAACAGCTTCTTCTAACTCTGCTGACTTCGCGTCGGTCCTCAGTGTGCGCGTGTTATACGTTACCAGGTCCAGTCTTCGTTGGTGGTAGCCGGATCGTACCCGGTGATTCTTCGCACCCCTTGCCGCGCTGTTACCGTAGCCGCTACCGTAGCGTAGATTTCAGGTAAAGCTGCTGCCCTTCTCCTGCTGGCTGTATTCCCGTAGTCGCCTTTTACGACACCCACGGGACGAGATGGGGTGGTGCTATTCTAAGCCGGCATCCACACGGCATAATAATAAGAACATACAGTGTACATATACAGTGTTATTGGCAAATTGACGAATCCGCTCGAAGGGGATATAGATGAGGTCCTTGCGAGCTGGTTTGTATTTATAATACTTTAGGTGCAAATGTACACATTCTGAGATACGTTAAATTTTAATTTCAAAAATAAAAAAAGTATTCAATAAAATGTCACTTTTTTGATGCTGTTATTTATAGGATATGCAAATTGTAATATCAATTATCAGGTTGGTGAGTTATCAGCAAAGCTTTGGAAATGGGAGTCTACTATAGTGTAGAGAATGTTTATACATTCTACAAATCATATACATATCATCCGCCTTCTAATAAGCTATTGCAACGTAGGAAATGTACAATAAAAGCGTGTTAAAAAGTACCGCAAAATGCGCCAGAAAATCGAAAATGTAAGGCAAACCTGAAAATTACTTGCATGCGAAAAATATAAGTATATAACTTGTATAATAAACAAAAAAACTAATTATACATTATATATAGACTAACAAATATATTAAGTATAAATGGGCCCTCAGTTCTCAGCAGACCCGCTAGACCCGACCACGGCAACAGTCATGTTGTCGGGTGGTCAGGGGATACTAAGAAGCTCCGGTTTACGGCAGGCTACCACAACGAAGACTTTTTTTGGCGACTTAAAATGGATTGTAGAGCTATAAGACTGGACGAATACCTTGCCGAAATAGAAGTAGATCTGAGTCAGATGAACTGGCATATTCTAGTTTTATCTAAAGTTCGAAGAAAGGGGGAGGACATGAAAACCGAGTCCTTTAGTGGAGACAGCACATTAGCAAGCGTAGAATAGGGTGCCCTCCAGCTAGATGGGCGGACGAAGGTTGCTGGGTTAAACTGAATAATAATCTCTGGCGCCTCTGTTGGAAGGAAATTGAACAACCATCGCAAAAACGCAAAAGCTGCGTGAATTTTTCTAATTACCACTTTTTCTTGGGGCCCAAGACAAATTTTGATCCATGATATTGCTCAGGGTCCTAATCGATTTGCTAAATGAAATAACAGCTCCATTGATAGCGATATCTGCGACATATACATTTTTAGTATTGATTGACTTTTTAAAGGATTTATTGTCAACTCAAAACATTTGCCAAATTGGAATTTGTGCAAGATTTATTCATAGTCTAAATATTTTTTTGTTGTGAGTTTAATGATGTTAGCCTTATTGGCCTTGACAGCGACACCGGTTGGGGAGGGAAGAGGGTACTCTGTCCCTAAGAAGTAGCAAGCACTATCGTGTCTGCTTGAGAGGAAACGTCGGCGGCAAGGGCGTCCCCTGCGGGATTCGAGACTCGGCTTGCAGCCGACGAGAGGGCTGGGGGATGTTCCCTATTCTTAGCAAACCAGCCGCGACCTGAAGACGCAGCTGGAGAAACTTAGATTAATCTGCAGGGACCTAGCAGTCCCTAACCGCTGGGCCCAACAACGCCGACGCGCGGTCGGGCCATCAAATATGCTGGACTTCGTCGTCGTTTCCGTCGACGGCGGTGTGATTGTCGTGTATGTGTTTTGTGCTTCCTACCTAGGTATGGGGCATTAGCAACTGTAATGGGATCATCTGGGTCTAATAGAACGCTACGCGGGCGTCTGAGCTTAGTTTTAGCGTACGGGGTGTAGTCACGCGCCTGTACGATAAGGGGGTTCGCGTGAGTAGCTGCGCGCTCGAAGTAGCGCCTGGATAGGCCTTTGCAGTACTGTTGAATCGATTCCAGTTCGAAGTCTCTATGAAGGTCGACATTGCGAACGAACCAGGGGCAACCTGACGCGATTCGCGAGAATTTATTCAAATTGAAGGGCATTCAGCTTAGTGTGTGCGAACACGACACTAGCATAAGTAAGGACAGGTCTTACACAAGTTTTGTATAGTGTTAGCTTATGTCTAAGTAACAATTTACTCTGCTTGCAGATAAGAGGATAAAGCCTACTGAGAATAAAGAGAGCTTTGTTTCTGGCTGTCTTGCCGTGTGAGCTAAAAGAGTGTCTGGAATCTAGGATTACTCCTAGATATTTTTCCTGTGGTTTCCAGGGAATAGGTCGGTTTAACATGTAGACGGTGGAGGCCGTTTCGTGTTTGGCACGAGGAAACAGGATAGCTTCACTCTTATCATAATCTCAATGGTATAAAGTATTGTACTGAGAGTACGTTGTACGTTAATTTTTGAGCGGTCAACATGAATGCTGATCGCTACATGACCTTTAGGTCATGTGGCTTTTTTAAATAGAAAACAATGAAAAATACGTGTAAGAATTTACGTAGCGTGAAAAATATTCTTCAACATGAAAAAGAAAGTAGAAGTCACAGTGAGCAGAGACCTCAAGGTTCAAAATGTGGATTTTCATTTAATTTGGTAGATGAGCATTGTTGATTGTTAGCCACTGTGTAAAACATACGAGAATCTTCTACATCATAACTTGTTTGACTCCTGAAAGGGTCCACCCTTAGAGACAAGGCGCCATGTTTAATATTAACGATAGCGATAATGAATGTTGCCCTGCGCATCTTCACTTATCTGTATGAAAATAGTTTCTAGAATGGCTGTGGATAATGTAGAGAATGTAAAATATCTATATTGTAGAGAATAATGTCTCAATCTCCCATTTCAAACTTTATGCAGATAACTCCTACCTGATAATTGGTAAATTAAAATTTTTATGCCCTCTATATAATGGCTTCAAAAGAGTGACATTTAGTCTAATATTTTCTTAAACATAATGCTTAAATGCAAAAATATGGACATCTCAGGAAGCGTGCATTTAAGCCTAGAGTATTATAGGAACAAATCAGCTCGCAAGAAACTCATCTATATCCTCTTCAAGGGAATACGTCGAATTTCCAATAACCCTGTATAAACTAAACAGCCATTGAGGGTTATCCTTAAGTGATAGATTTATTGAGAACTTTTTAAAGGGTTGTAGGATATAGAATATATTCTCCTTGTCGTTATGGGATGTTTTCCGTTTTCAAAGTGCACCCAATGGAATCACTCAAGCTTTCCCGCTTTTGTAACTTTTTTTATTGTTAATCGATTGATCTTATCCTATTGATCATAACGTGACGTAATATACCCTGCCTTTATTTTGCTCATTGAGATATCTCAACGCCCATATGGGCGTCTTCGTTTTTTAGCCATAACTATTAAATATCCGATATGAAGGTTTCATATCAATATCAAAAACGGTTTTCATATATCGATATGGTAAACAAGTCATAATTGTTTTTAGTTATATTTTGATATATCGGTTCATGTTGAAAATTTGTTTTTTCAATTCGAATCAGTAACTTCTGAACTCAACCTGCTTTATTAGCCGACTTCAAAAAAAGAGGAGGTTCTATGTTCGATAACTATACTTTTTTATGTATGTATGTCACATGATTTCCCAGTAATTTATGAACTGCTTTGAATAATTCTTTCTTTTTTTGAAAGAGCTTACTTCTTAGGTATTACCATTGTCGCAATATGAGAATCCCAGGAAAATAGAGGGAAACTTTCACATTTTATAGTCACATACGTATGTTTTTCATCTAAACTTTTTTGATATGAATCTCGGATTGTATAAATTTTTGTCTGTCTGTTTGTCTGTATGTACAGGCATCGCAATCTTAAGATAGGATCTATGATACTTAAAATGTATATGTCTGTTTATCTCTTTGTACACGCACATCTTTGATATCACATTCGATCTACTGGACACATTTTCTGTGTGTCAGGTTAGGAATTAATCAGATCTGGGTAGGAACTAAAATATAATTTACTTTAAGGACTGGCACTGGCAGTCCATCTAGATTGTAAGAATAATGAAATGCTGTCATAACTAAAATGATCGAATATGAATAGCAGTTTTCATTGACATATAAAAATAAAAGATCTTTGAACAAAGGATACTTGAACTAATTTCCAATTAAAGCACCAATAGACAGCGAGTTACATCTTACTTACCAACCTTACCAACTTACATCACAAATAAAGGAAAAAATCTCATGTAAAAACCATTACAAATTTATATCAGTAGTTCGTTTCATACAAAAGCAGTGTATTAACTTAACCTAACGTAAAGTAGAAAGTAAATTGGTACGGAACCCTCGGTACTGAGTACGCGCGTACCTACTGAAGTTTCCGTACCAATTTTATTATATTTATTTGACGAATATTTTTTCATCAACATTGACTATAGCATGTCAATTTACATTAATATTAAATACATAGGAGCAGACAAATTAATAAGACTTATTTAGAAAATATTTATATTTTAATATTGTAAAAAATAAAATAACAAAATTTATAAATGATAAAAAAATTCACAACAATTTCAGTCAGATGCATTTGCAATTATTATTAGTGCTTGCCATGATGGAATCCCCAGTGCTTGTGGTCATCGTGACCGCCTTTCTTTCCATGATCATGGTGATGATGATGGTGTTCGTCATGTCCATGATGGCCCTTGTGGCCATGGTGGTCTTCATCGTAGTGATGTTTATCATGGTGACCATGCTTGCCATGGTGACCTTCATGGTGACCGGAATGATGATGACCACCTTTTTTGTGGTCTCCACCGTGTTTCTCATGATGTCCGTGATGATGACCATGCTTATGGTGCTTGCCTTCATGGTGATGACCGTCATGGAAATGATGATCCTTGTGGAAGTGATCTTTGTGATGTTTCTTGTGGTATCCATCGACGTGTTCGCCCTTATCGTGGTGTTCATGATGACCGTGTTTTTCACCCTTGTGGTGATGACCATGCTCATGATGTTCTCCATGATGGTCGTGTTCATCCCAATGCTTCTTATGGCCGCCGCCATGCTCATGATGATGATCTTCATGGTGGTGTTTACCATGATGGCCTTCGTGACCTTTGTGATGATGATGATGTCCTTTATGCCCCTTGTGTCCTTTGCCACCATGTTCATGATGATGATGCTCATGATGATGGTGGCCACCGCCATGCTCGTGCTTGCTAGCCGCTACGGCGAGGTCCTCGGCCTCGGCTTCGTAAGCGGTGCATAGCGCCACTAAACACAAAACACCAAACACTAATAACACTCTCATGATTGCCCGTTGTCCTGCTTGATTGCTATTGGAAGTCCGGCTGTAACTGACTTCTGACACGCTGATTGTCTATTTTATATTAGTAAGATGTACTGTTGTCTGTGACTGTGGAGAAATACAAATATTCCGCAACTGTCTAGCGCCAGTAGTTCAGGGACAATTAAAAATTAAATCGTTATCTTTTAGTAACAGTCGTTTACTATACGAAGAGGAAGTTAAAATAATAAAAGCGCTCTATGAAGTTGTTTACTATGTTTTTAAGGTGTTAAATAATATTTTATTATATATGTATATATACATAGACATATAGATAGACTTCAGGTTTTGGCTTACTTACTGTGTATAAATTGAATTGATTGAATAAGAATTTCAAAGATCCCAAACATCTTGGAAAAAAGAAAAATAATCAAGAGTAATAATAAGTTATCCAAATAACATTTATAATTGTAATTACAAATTTTAAAATTATATAATTGTAATTATAAATAAATACTTAATATTAAATTTTATAATAAAATAAATATATATACTTACTGTTTAAATATATATACGTATTTTTATATTTTTTACACGATACAAGTTACAGACAGCAACTTGGTTGCGTGGACTACTAAACGTAAAACCTTATTTTATCCTGTTCCTGTTAGAAATTCGCGAAAAATTTACTCTAAGTGTTACCCTGCGATACTGAAGATTCCCATACACATGTAAGCGATGCGAAATTTTACTTCTATATGCCAGTTGCCTGTTAGTCAATCATTCAGTACAGGAAGAGTTTTAGCCCGCAATTTAATTTGTGTGGACTATAAAACGTAAAATCTATATAGGAAATTATTTTTCATAAACTCCAAATTTCATATTTCTATGCTGGTCTGGTGGTAACAATCACTTAACAGAAGTGTATAGATATTGATAAATGTTAGTTTCCGACTTCCGACATCCAAAAAGGCAAAGGCAAAAAGGCGACATCCAAATATATCTGTAATTTGTGGACTGATTTGAGTCATTCTTTTTTTGCTTGAAAGAGGGTATTCCTGAGCTAAGGTGCCAACCAAAGGGAAATAAAGTCAACAGATAACTACTAAGTAAATCGAACAAAAGATGATAAAATTATTAAAAAGATACCCAAATTGGCACCGCCTCCAAGAATAACGAATTTTAAATAATAAAAACGTAATATATGTGGCGCCGTTTGTTTGATAGTTAATCACTTCCATTGGTTGGCTGGAAGAGATTTCTTTTAGAAATAAGCCCACCATTGCCAACAAAATTTTATTTTAATATTACTTGCTTGTATTTTTTTGTGCTATAAAGAATATATATGTACGTAACAATAATTTCGTTTATGTTTTTTATTTTTATTTATTCTAAGGTAATTAAAATATTATTATAAATTTTAACCCTTTCGACTACTAAATAAAAATTAAAACCGATATTAAAATTTTATTTTAATATTGGTTAATTTTTAGAATCTTAAAATAATTTAATTGTTATTACTTAAGTAAATATAGCACAGAAAATAAATAATTTTCAACGAAATCATTCACACTTGATCGACGGATAACTGATTAAATCTTGAACCAATCATAAATTATTAGTTTAATACATTCTTTCCCTATTGAAAGAACACTATTTGGACAGTGTTAAACAATTTTTCCAAGTGACTAAATTTGTTTGATGCCGCCCTTGCAGCATACGTCCGGTGTTCGTCGCTATATTATCTCTGTGTTTGCATATTCTCCTCCATTATACACGCCTATAAGCTTATGATATAAAGAAAGGGACTTAACTTATTTTTTGTGTAGTAGCTATACACATGAAATTTGCGAATGTAGATAGGTATGTAGTGTGTTTAATTATATTGAAAACGGTAGCTTGATGTGAGTCGTTAAGTTATCGAATTTGCCAAAATTATCACAATAGCATACTTTAACCACTTAATAACAGGTACGTTACGGTACGCTTATAAGATAAATCTGGGTCATTTCCGCAACGCTAGGCATACCTATTGTGATCGTTGACAAAACTGCAGATATATTTACTTTCGTTCATTATATTTGTTTTAATATTATTTACAAATTTATGTTGACATTCTCGTTTAGATAATTGAAAAAAAATTGAATTTATTTAATACACTTTTCCCCTTTAAATTAGTAACTTAATTAAATATTGAACGTAAAGGAGGCTGCTTACACAAGAAAATAAGTTCACGACCGATACGCTTCACTAAGCGGTTTTCTAAAGGTTCGCTTTCATGAGACGCACTAATTTCAAGGTTATTCTTTGTAATTTGTAACATTTAGTTTTTTAAATATGTTTGCAACATTTATTATTTTAATTGGTTCACATTTATGTTTGCTAAAATTATAGAAAGATATCGATTTAGTAGACAAAGAAAAGCAATGATTGTAAATTCGTAACACAATAAGAAAATGTTTTTTAATAACTAAATAATTTTAATTATAATTATATTATAATCAAATATTTCTGTTACTTAAACAGCTATAATGAAGCTTTAATAATATAATTTTATCGTGTAACATATACCTACATACCCAAAATGTTACTGTCTATTTATTGGGCTAAAATTAGTTACTGGAAGGGATTATTTATATGAAAAAAATTGTATTTATGAAAATAAATTATAATAATTATAATTGTATTTATTATTAATGAAAATTTTACTTATTTACATTAAAAAAATTATTCATACAAATAATTCTCAGCAAATAATTTATGACTATTATGTACATTTATCTGGTATCGTTCAACCTGATTCATACGTCACACGGTCAAGTCAAGCAAGACCTAGTTTTGATAAAAGCCTTTACTAATGCTCTTATAGCATCCAGGGCGTCGTACTTACGAGTATTACCAAGTCGCTAAGAAGCCTAGCCCATTACAACGCACAATCTTGTTAGTCTATAGTAATGCTATTATGTCCAGTAAAATTACCCCTTTCATGCAGTCTTAAATATTTATTTAAAAAGTTACTTAACATAAGAAAATAAATCAAATCTCCAGTTGTTTTTAAAATACTATATGCTTACGACAATTTTTATTGAAATCGAAGAAAGTGGAATTCGTATATGAGTGATTTTTTACTTTACCTTTTATAAAGTGATATGAGCGACAGACACAGATGAAACTTGGAAATAAAGCTAGCATATTATAAGCTAGTGTATTTTAGTTTGCTCACATCGTCATTAAATTAATTTTGTTTCAGATAAGTATTTAAAGGTAGGAAATTATGTTAAATAAATTTTTGTGTGATTTAGCTAGATTAGAATCATTCAACAGTCAAAATTTAATAAAGTCCCTAAACAAGTCGTCTTAACATGTTTAGGGTATATACATATATTGTTGGGGCTGGAGGTTAGCCCGGATAATCCCGCCTATTGTTAACTATTTTAATGTGTATACTCTTTATGTGACTGGTCGTATTAAGTTATATGGAGATAATCGTCGCATTATACACAGTTAATTTTCCATTGCACGTATCAAAGGGATTGGCAGCTGCCTGCTTAGCGACACAAATCGTTGACATGTACCTACCTATATAAAGTTAAAAACGAACGATAAGTACAAATGCATTATATTAACAAACAGTCATATCACGATATTGATATTTTCAATATTCTCCAGTAACATTTAATAAAGCTTTATTTATAACGGTTATTTAGTAATAAGCCTAAAACAATGAGAGATTTACCTACTTATAAATATTTGTATTTGAGTTGTGGACGTTTTGCTTGACTAATAAATACATTAGTTTTGTTTATGTTGTAGTTTATTTTTTTTAAATTTACTAGCCAAAATATCTTAAATCAGTACCTTTTTATTGTACCTAAACAGAAATCTTATAAATCAAAGTTCCCGAAGCCCAAGCTCTTCTCGACTGTCACGCATCGTCGAGGGTGACCAATATTTACCAGAATAGGATACCGTAAAGATGTTTCCGGCCTGTGAAAGTATCGTATTAACTAATCAAACATCCAATGTAAGTTTTTATCTATGGCAGCTGGTCGACACGACTAATTACATCAATTACAGGCAAACAGAAGTACGCTCGGGTTTCTGGCTCCCACCTTTCTAAATATTTGCAAAGAGATGCCTCGCGCCGCCCGACGCCTCCTCCGCGGGCTCCGCGCCACTCCGCCGTGTAATGAATATTAAATAAAACTTAAAAAATTTATTGGTACAAATTTTACTGCTCAATAGGTACATTTTAATAACTATCCTACTTCAAGTGTCTTTTTTTTAAATATGCTCATTTGCTTTACTATTTTGTTTAAATTAAATAATAATAGGTATAAGTAGTCTGGATCTTACACTTTTTATTTTAAGTACCTTCCTACTTTGAAACTCATTGCTCATTCTTTATGTGTATTTTTTTAGTAATGTATTATGAACACATTTTTTATGAATGCTAAAAAGGACATGTCGTAGGTATATTCACATGTAGGTAGGTAGGTTCGCATTAAGCATTGTGAAGTTGTAAGATTGCAAAAAGGCGAACACGTCGTGAACGCCGCGGGCGTAACATTCAGCATAGTAATCCTCGCTCAATTTGCTGGTTGTTAGATAAGAATTAATCCTTATTTTACAACTGTCACTAAGCCCTGTACGATGTCTTTTTTTAAAGTAAATATACAAAGTCATTTTAAAAAATACACCACGCAGGTGGTGTTTTTTTTTACTTTTATTTTTACCAATTTATATTACACAGACACAAACAAGCAAATTTTGTTAGGGTTTTTATTGATATAAGGACCTTAATATTGATATTAGTATTTGAATAAAAGAATTAAAAAATTTAATATGTAACACTAAAAATATTGTTTAAATATTGGAAGTTTTATCTGTAAGCTAAAATACATATATGCAGGATATGTATAGTTATATGTGTAAAAGTGACGTCAAAGGGATAAAGATTATTATTATTAGTGAGTATTTGGGAGCGTCGTATTGTCACATCCATTAAGCTGCACGAGGGGCGGGGCCGCGGCACGCCCTGTAGCACGCCCCCGGCGCGCACCCCACGCGCCCCACGCTCCCGTGCCGTTCCGACCCACACTCGAATCACTGCGTGACATCTCACTAAAACGATTTGCTCGCAATCGCATCACGCGTCTATTTCATTATCCTATCATTACTTGCGATACTTATAACGAACCTTCGGATGCTGAGGTTTTATAAAAGTTCATCAAAGTTTAAGCTTAAAAGCTATAATAAACTGTAGTAAATAGAAAAAAATAGTGTTATAGTGCTTTGAATATGATCGTAAGAATTTGGATAGGAATATGATGAGGTGTGGTGGTTTAATAAAGGATACGTTGTGCGAAGTGGTGCGAACGGCTGAGGCGAAAAGACGGTGAGGCAGCGTGGCGAAGAGCGTGAGTAGCGCAAGTGGCAAGCGCGGGACCATGGGCGGGCCGGGCTGGGCGCGAGACGCGCCCGCGCTGCTCAGCACGGCGCTGCTGTTGGGCGGCGCGGGCGGTACCGGTACGCTGTCTGACCGGCCGCCACCTCCATTGTTTACTATCGATAGTATCCTCGCGCCCCGGCCACCACCACCTGTACCGCCTTTACAACTGCATCATCTAGCTCATTCACCGTTCCATAGAGCTCATGATTTTTTTGGTAAGTCTTTACAATTAGAGGTGCCCACTGCCTATTTATATTATCTATTATCGCGTAGGTAGCTTCTTAAGTTAACAATAATTTTTTTAAATAATTCGTAAAAATGAAAAACCTTTATAATTTAGTGTAATATATTAGGTATCCGGTTTGGTTTTTCCAGTTGATATCTATTTGTATCAACCGGGAACTTTTTTTGGAAAATATAAATATTTTTATTATTTCATAATAATTATCCCTATCCATAAAGTATTTTTTGTGCTATTTGCAAAAATTGGTTAATTGGTGCAAAAATATTACAAACTAAATATTCACACACGTTGGTTGTGATTGTCATGCCGTAATAACCAACCTTTATGTTCAATCTAATAGTTTTAAGTACTTAATCTAACAAGCCTCGGTTTACCTCAGATAAAAAAGAATAATACGTGTTTCAAAATAAAAATGTCATCATCAATCATCCCTGTTCTCTCTCACTGACTTGTTATTTACTTTTCAAGAGAGTGTACAATTGGTTCATGGTCATTACGTGGCGTTGCTGAGAAATTTAAATCTTATTTAAGAATATTCTTATTATATCAGCACGAAATACGTGGATACGTATTTGTATATTTTAATTTTTTGCCCTTTTTGACATTCTCTTGTGTCAATATATGAAATATAGATAATATTTTCTTATAATATAAATATAAATATTCTTCACAAGATTGATGATTGCCTTATTAAAATTTTTTCTCTTTCTTTCTAATCTCTAATTTTCATATCTTTTTAGAGCCGTGTAAAACTTTTTGTTGAACTGTTTGGATATTTTGTTGATTAGGTAGGTAGGTTATCAATAACTTTTTTATCAGAGTTCCGTACGCAATTACAAAATAGAGGTGTATATCTAATTATTATTAGGCTACATGTTATCTCCTATTTTATACCGTCTTCCGCTTTGTCGCTGTAACGAAGGCTACGCTGGAACGACGGAATGGCACCGAAAGATATCAAATTTTACAAAAGAGGGATTTTTCAAATATTATGTATATGGAAATTCGTCATCACGTCAAATTTTAATATTGAATAATGTTTAAAATTTTAATGAAGTATCATTATTCGGCACGGGACCGATCGTCATGGAGATCCTTGGGGTAGGCTTATGTCCAAGAGTGGGCGGAACTACGGCTGTGATGATGATGATCATTATTCTACCAAATAATGATAGTCCTTTTTCTAGATGCGTGTTGACTGATGATCAATGACTTTCCTCAGCTCGGCTTAATGAGTCAGCTACTCTATGGTACCTATTAAATTATTTAGGTAAATAAAAAAAAATATTAAAAAGTAGGTATTTCTGTTGTTGTAATGTATATATATAACTAGTTTTCGTACCCGCTTTTCTTACTATTTGCTGCAGGTAAAACCTAGTGTCGAGACACTGATCGCAGCATTCCACTCAATTAGCGACATTACATGTTATGGTAACTCAACACTACGCTTTGTGTTACCGACGATGTTGAGGGAAACATGTAATCAAATATTCTTATACCCCTTATTGAAGATTAAACTCACAGCCACTGCGCCACGACGTTCTGTCGTTGTGGTTGTGATGGTCGATGGTTGTTGACTAAAACTGCCCATCATAACAATAATAAATTTGTTAAGGTGGCATTTCCTTATTTTTTATCGGTCGAGAATCGAGATAATACCACAACTGTTATATTTATTGCAAAATGTATCACATGAACAACTTATTATAATAGTTAAGATGGTCTATTATAATTGTGATTGTGATTAGATAATTGTTATAACTTGTCATTTTGTCAAAATAGAAAAGGTACTTATGTTGTAACATTTACATGTTTTTACGTTTAGAACATAAATGAAATATCTAAATTTTGTGTTATCTAGTATTAGTTTTTTAAAAGTTTAAGGTGTTACACTGTAAAATAATAATTCAAGGTGCAATCATAAACACTCTTGCCATACATGTTACAATGTGAATTGGAATTGAATAAATACAATACTAATTGTTTTTATTGTTGTTATTTATAGATTCTTATATATTATGCGGGATTATTTCTTTTAAATACGTAACTGTAAGTAGTATTTTTGATCCAAGTGTATTTTGTACATACTTCCGTAACTTGACAATGCGTAAGATGTTACCAACTCAGGCAAAAATTTGTACAGTAATAAAAGCGTTTCATATGGTACTTTATGTTTCACTTAATGAAATTTTGCAAGTATTCCTCTTCTCTTAGCTTGTCACATACATGATTTATATACATTTTCCAATTTAGCATACTATCGATAAGCACTCTTAGATAAGTATGATAGTCTACTATTTCGTTACACTCGCAGGACTTAATATTAAAATTTTGATGGAATCGCTCATGGTTATGTTCGATAAGTGCTTGTTTATAGGAGCTTCTGTTTTTGCTAGTATTAATATTCATTAACTTGGTTTTATCAGCGTTGAGTACTAATCTAACATCATGTGACCATTGAGTCACATGATGTTAGATTAGTACTCAAGTTGTGGTGAGTTTATCAAAGTCATCCTGTGGTTGAATTAGAGCCTCTATAATATTAGGTCCTGCATCTATGAGACAAGTATCATCTGCAAACTGATACATCTAACTTCTTTTAATTGCATTAATAAGGCTGTTTACGTAAGTGATGAAGTGCAGAAGACCCAATACCGGGCCTTGTGCCATACCATTTGTTAGCTTTATCATGCAACTATCAGTTTGACCGGTCCTTACAGTGTGCTTTCTATTACAAAGGTAATTTTTACAACATGCAAGTAGTGTTCCTCTGATTCCTCTATTGCTGAGCGATTGTAACAGTTTATTGTATCTTATCAAATGCCTTCGTGTAGTCAACAAATATCATTAGTACGTGTTCTTTATTATCAAGATACTTTCCGTAAACGAGGAGAGCAGTGGAGTTGTGTTCTTATGAGGTTGAAAGCTATATTATTTATGTGTTATAATATTGTAATCCCCGTAAAATTTGATAATAATAGGTACTATTTTTGTTGGTCTATACTTCGCGAATTTTCTCGGTATGTTCTCCATGTATATACATATATTTTTATGTATGTCACTCGATATCTGTCATTTATGAACCGATTTGAGTAATTCTTTTTTGTCTGCAATAGGGTATTCCCGAGGTGGTTCCATTGTCACCAAGAAAAGACGAGGAAAATCTTCACACTTTATAGGTGTTTATAAAATTTCTTTAAAAAAACGTAATTTGCTTCTTGTAGTCATCGTCTATAATAGTATTAATAAGCTGATGATGATGAGAAATTGCTATTCTTCAAATATTAAAGGACGTACAGAAGTTTAATTGTGTACTATTGGATTATTCGCGTCAGGTGATGATGGAAGTTATAATTCCTCAGCTCCAAATTCTTGCTTGCCTATATTAACTAGTGCCATACCAAACAAAAAAATAACAGACGAAATAAAAAAAATTTAAATCGTTACTTGCAGTGCCTATTGATATTAAAAGTAAGATCAATAATTTTACTTTTTAAATGATTTCAAAATGGAGAAGGTTTTAATTTTGATTGTCAGTTCATTTCATATGTTTATTACGTGATAACTCCCCCAACTAAGTATAGATTTCAGAGCTGATCTCATATAAATGTTATATATATGGGATGTTAGACTTTGATCAAGTTATATGGAAAGAAAATTTCTGTAATGAGTTGTACATAGCTGTCAGAGCTATTATAATTTTTGTACTAGACCTATAAGACAATATTGAGGCCTGAATTCAACAGTAGCCAGGAATAAATGTACACAAAAAGCTAAAAAGTAGAAAATAAAAATATTCTTAAACAAAAAATACAAAATATTAATTTTATTTATTCTAAAGTAATTAAAGTATTATTTTCTACTTTTCAGTTCGTATTTAAGTTGGTACATATAGCTTGGTATAATTTAGTTAGTTAAGTCGGTTTAATTTATATGTTAAAAATAATTGTATCATTATATATAGTGTAGTTAGTAGAAAGTTATGTTACAATGTATTATAAGTTTATTATAAAATAACGTCGCGGCTTCGTCAACTTGGACTTGCGTAATATAATATGTACATACTACTACTTACATTTAATTTTTTCATATTTTCCGTATCCCTCTGTCTACTTGTAAAAGCTATTATTGCTTTGGATATGATTTTTCAGGAATTAAAAAAAATTAACAATGTAAGTAGTTTTGAAATCTGATTCGTTTTATGACAAATAGACTGGTCAAAGAATTTTCTTACAATATATATCAAAATACTTACAAACATTATAATTAATTCGTTATTAGAATGTATACAAAGGTATACTTCAGGTATATATATACTTTACAGTCTTTCAGGACTTTCGTAAAATGAGTTAACTATACATTGAATTTAAATTATATTTTCTTCTTTTTTTATTACTTGTCATTTTCTTCGGTCTTTGTACACGTAACAGAGGCCATAAATATACATTTTTTATTTTTGTGAACCTATACAATTTTATCTTCGCCTTCACTTAAAAACTACCACATGATATTTTCTTTTTGGCTCTTAGTCCTGTAGACCGCTATTTATTTTGAAGGTCTGAATTCCTGATCCAAAACTCATAGACCCAGTCTATTAAACATTTTATTGGGAGTGCCTAAGGAAAAGATAGTCACTGATGAGCAGTTTTTGTTATACAACATACATTAACACTACTAATTTTAAGGGCTAATATCATTTAAATGGAGATGATATGGCAAGAGTCATAAAGTCCACGCTAGCACGATAATGCAATATACCTAAATTAATTCCTTTAATTAATTTCTTCGTTTATTATACACAGAGCATAAATTTATTTATTACAAACCTAAGACTCTTCATTCGCCTGTTCTAATGCTTTTAATGTTATACATATATCTGGGAAGTATCTTTAGTAAATACGGAAGATATGAAATAAATATTACTGCCGGTAACAGCATTGACGGTGCTTTTTATGTATTGATGATAAGATTAAATCGTCAGCATAGCTACATGTTTGGTCGTACACAAACAGTAGTATTAAATTATTATTATTAAACTTAGGTATTACAGAAGAAGAATGGAACAAATACGTATGCGCTGACCGAATGACTAGATACACAATATGGCACATGCCATAGTACCTACTATTGAGGATCTCACAGTAAGAATGAAGAAGACCGTGCTCGAGTAGTTTGAATACCTTGAGGGTCCCGTACCAATTTAGATTGTAGGTCAGCGGAAAAAACAACTTACAAAAATTGATTACCTTAATCCACTAATTTTGTATGAAATGAACTACAGATATAAATATGGAATCTTTTCTGCCTATATTAAACTCATAAATAACCAATTTTCAGATATCTTCCTCCATTTATAAGTAACTTCTCACTTCTTGTCAATTCGAATTTCATAAGCCAATTCATCAATGAACTTATGAGAGTTGATAAACTCTGGATCAACTGGAGGTAGATGAGGAGGAAACCTGTAGGTTTGAATTTCGGCCATTTTCATGCAATATAGAGAAAAAATTAAGCATAAACGTTTAAATCTTTCCGTTGCTTTAACTTAGAAGATTCCTTTTTGATTGCTCTAGGTAAATGACTACATATATGGATATTTAATATTAATTTCAGCTTGAAAGCACTACGCGATTTTGAGAAAATAGTCTTAACAGTTGGACATACAGACAGACGGACAACAAGTGATCCTTTGAGGGTTCTGTTTTTAGCTTCTGAGGTACGCAACCCTAAAATGATTTATAATAATATATAATATATATAATAATATCTCTCTAAATTTCTTATCACTGACAGTGATAAGAGATTTAGATAGAGATTTCGGTTGCGTTATGTGTACACCGTATCAATGATACTGGTGGAAGGTCACATAATAACTACGAGGTTCCATCCAGTGGTTGATGATAGTGGATAAGGCTTTTGAGCCTAAAAGGCTTCTCTTTCTTCCCCGCCTGGTATAAAACGCGAAGCTAAAAAATCACAATTTTCACTATAAAACATTTCATTACGAAAAACGAATACATCTATATGTACATTAATTATATAATAATTTAATTAATAATATAATATATAATTTAATTAATAATATAATATTTTAATATAGGGAAATTAATTAAATAATAATTTAATTAATTTCCCTATAGTAAAATATTTAATAGATAAAGTAGTTTTGTAGTTTTAGCCATATACATATGCACCTATGTCCCCCCACCCAAGCTATTCAAAAAACCGGGTTTCTCTGAACCCAAAAACTTTGGTGACAAAAATATAATAGTAATATTATTGAGCAAGTTATACATATGTTATAACGAACAATTAATGATTTTATTATAAACTTTTTATGTTCATTTTTACATTGTAATTTTCTAACCAGATATTGAAAATTTCAATTTATTCACCATTCGTTTCGTGTGCTTTAGTATTACTTTATAGTAACTCTATAAAATTACAATACCCATAGACTTAAGCAGTTAGAGAGCCGCCTCGGGGCATCCCTCGTGTTAGCGAAGGTGGGGTGAATACAAGGTTTATCCCAATTAAAGCCTTCTTTTCCTCTTAGAAAACCTTTTAAAAATCAAAAATATCTTCGGGGCTTCGAAGATCCCGACCACGAAAAATAACATCTACCGTAGTTGAGTTTGTTTAGATTAATTTAGAATAACTTGGCAATTTTGTGGTTCAATCTGCTAAATAAGAATTTATAAAAAACAAAATTGGGTGAATTCTATTTGTTGTACAGAAGAACAAAGTAACAATCTTAATGGGTTCTGTGTACTAAGATTTATATTGTAATAATTTATATAAATGTAATTTATGTAAAAAATAAAACAATTTATTATAAAAACATCTCAAAACTACTATTGAGTTAATTCACAGCTTTAGCTAATCTTATTAATCTTTTATACCTAACAATCTTTAATTACTTTTACATATTTTTCTAGCATGGCAACCTCATAACCAAAATAACGTCGTTTAAATGTACTCACTTTAAAAGAAGTCGCATGAAAACATTATACATATGTACATATCTTTTTAAATTTGCTCTACATTACGAGTACCCCAGTATTTTTAAATCAATACAGCTTAGGCGGGTGGCGCTCGCGTAAATGCGAAGACTGTGTGTCAAAGCACCGATAGCGCCTTAGAAATATACTGTCAGCCTTAAAAGCTTTTACATTTCTATCGGAAATAATACAATTTTATCCTTCTGAGGTCGGAAGTATGCAAAATATTCATTTTTTTGCAATTCTAATATTTCTGAATTGTTCGGGTGGCTTCGACCGCGTCTAGGGAGCGCTTATAGGGCCTTAAGCTTGTATATTCACGGCTCGGCTACTTTACTCAAGGTTAATTCTAATAGGCCATGACGTGTTGAATTTTTTTAGGTTCCTTTTTCCAATCTTGGGATAAAGTGAGAATATTTTTCTATTTTCAATTTTATGTTTAAAAATAAAAATGTAAATAGTAAACAAATGGTCCCTATTATAATTTGTATTTTTTTAAACATAAATATTAACGAATTCTTCGAAAAAATAATAGATCCCAAAATTAAGTTACATTTATTGATGTTAACACTATTTTTAGATTTTTTAGATAAGAACACGAAGTTTGAAAACGTGAAATTTGATTTATAGCAATTATTTTATTATATTTAATTGTAATTAATCTATTTAATTAATTAATTAAATTAATCCAAAAAATATATATTAAAATAATTTATGTCAACAGGTGTTTCAAGTGCTGTGACCCAAGCTGGAAGTTACGCTGGTCTATATGGCGGTTATGCAGCGGCGGCACTGGCAGGGCTTTCGGGGCCACCGCCCAAGCGCAAACGACGTCATCGCACGATTTTTACTGAAGAACAGTTAGAACAACTAGAAAGTACTTTTGATAAAACACACTATCCCGATGTTGTACTCAGAGAACAGCTCGCATTAAGGGTTGATCTAAAGGAGGAACGAGTTGAGGTATGTACATATTATCATCTCTCTCTGTTCAGTGCTGAGAATCGAAGACTTGTTGCTGTACGTGTCTCTTTACTGAACCTGATATGAAGATTGAGTAAAGTCATTACTCTATCTTTAATATTTTCTTTCATTTGTACTTACAAAAGTTGTCTCTATATAATATACGTAATTTTTAAATAATTTTGAAAAAAGAAAACGTGATTTATTTGTAATAAGTATTAAGTTATCTATTTTCTAAAGTTGTATTATAAAAAAAACTTCATTCAAAAAGTGTATATAATTAAGGTATCATGCATTAGACTTGCTTGAGACGAGATAATATTAATATTGTAAATATGTATAAACATTCCTTCCATCGTCATATAAGTCCACAATTACTATATAACGAGTTAAATAAGTCAAACAAACACGTACAACAAACGCTATCACAGTGTTTATTACTTTACAGTATTTGGCTGCAAAAATTACTTTCGAAACAAGAATTGTTACTAATGAAAATTACTACATTCGCACTAATTATATTAAACTGAAGAATGTGAGACGGATCTATGCATCGCACTATTTAAATAATATGTATATTTATAATATATATGGTATTATAATATTAGTACGTAGGGAAGTCCTTACCTAAGCGGTTAAAGCAGGCCAAGCTTTGTCACTCAATGGACATATTAATTTCACTAAGTTGTAAACACTTAGTGTTCCTAATATATTTAACATGCTGTAGAATCTTCCCAGATGACTGACTCAGCCGAATCACTGAAAGTTAGTCACTTGGGGAGAAGTCTTCAGCATGCCCATTAAGTTCTTGGGTAAATACCCAAGAACTCAATGATACCACACCCTGATACCACAATCCCCCGATTTAGATAAAGTGACTTAACTTAGATAAAGTGACTTAACTTAGTTAAACAATTAAATGATATTGTGAAAAATATTTATTTATTCATCTAGATTGTAACAACTGTTAGCCATAGTAAATTGATATTGTAATAAATAAGCTTTACTTTATTGCGAAGATCCATTGCAGATGCAACAACATGCAAAATACATATTTTTTTTTTGTAATCAAATGACATGAATCAGTGTGTGACAGCTCATCCAACAATCACTCTACATCTTGAAGCATCAATCATGTTCTTGTTGATAAAATTAATGTAAGACTCACAATAATCCGATCAACAGGGCTCTAATCTTTTCTACAGGTTTCTATTCTATTACCCGAGTAGATTAAGTATGTAGTCAAGGTCATGTCACTACTGTTTTCTTTTTTAAAATCAATGGTAATAAATTATATTTAATAATTAAACTAAGTGCATCAGTAAAGGTGCATAGAGATATTATTTCTCCGAAACTGTTTACCACTGCTATGGAGGATGTCTTTAAGATGACAGACTGGACCGGACGAGGTATCAATGTCAATGGCCAATACTTATCACTTTTGCGAATTGCAATTGCGAGAAGGAACAATTTCGAGAAGAATCCGCTCAGAAGAATACACCTCGGCTGGGTGGCGTTTTGGAAGATACATACACATTCACAACCGACACTCAAAGAACGAACGTAAAAATTGGAACGAGTTTCTCTGGCAGATAGAATCGGCAATGAAGATATTGGCGAGAGAATCATAGACACTGCCATCGCGTATAGAATTTCCGCCATCGCGTATAGAATTTACCATTTCAGCACGTTGAAATGGAACTGGACCGGCCATGCTTCCAGACAAGCTGATGCTCGTTGGAGCGCGCGGAGAACATGTTAAAATGGAGACCACGTTTATGCAAACGTGTAGTATAGGACAGACGATATAAAGAAGCTGGCTAGCAGCTGACGCGAGCCGGCCAAGACCGATATGGTTTTCACTATATAAAGGAGGCCCACGTTTAGCAGTAGACGGTGATAAGTTGAGATAGAACTGATGGTAGTTCTAGATCTAGGCAAATCTTATGTTAGATTATAAAGATATTTCTCTGTTCTATTCTTCGTTCATACTTCCCAATAACAATAAAAAGAACTGCAAAGGAATACTGTTTAGTTATTAGTGGTTAAAATTAAAAAGCAATAGATCAGTACATTCTGTAAATTAAATTATAATTTATGTAGCCACTGAGCGAGACTTAAATCATAAAGTTTCGCAAGAATTTTACCACGTTTTTAATAGATATCTTATGATACATTTATACAACTTTTTTCATAAATGTCAATAATTTTCAAAGATTTTTTAAATGTATCATATGATTTTATTATAATTATGTGAAAATTAGAATTATGTTAAAAATTTATTAAATTCCTAGCAACAATATGCTATCCTTCCTAATATATTGTGCAGACATATAAGCAGCTAAGATGATCTTTCAAAATTTAAACTTTTAATATAAGTTTAAATCTACAAAGGTAACATGTATAAAAAAATATTTACCTACCAAGTACAGTTTCAATAATGTTTTTTAGTCTCTATAAGATTACATTGGCATGGCGGAAAGTTTAGAGAGGTAAAGGGGTCTTCTAGTCAATAGAGCTGACGCGACACTTTGTGTGCTAACATCATGTGGGTGGCCTTCTTAAAAAAATAAATCCTGTTTAGTGTCCTCTTTTAGCGGTAATCTTAATTTTTTCTTGTAATATTTATAGGTTGTTAGTTATATAGCTACTGCTACGGTATCATTGAGATCATTTAGTTACAAAATAATAAAATAATATTATTATTATTTTAGTATAAGCGTTAAAAAAAATCTTGAGATAGTTTCGTAGCAAAGATCGTTCGCGTGTAGTATCTTAAGTAAACTGTTACACCATTATTTGCCCAGTTTAACTGGCCGGCCAGAATTCGGCTACAGGCTGTTAGCACGAGATGTTTGCGGGCTACCGGTGTTGGTGAGTGGCGGAGTGTGTACCGTCCACTCCAGCCTCCTTGCGCCACCCAGACAGCGGTTCATCACATGTTTACATGACCGCATTTTTTCTAATTTTAATTATTATTCTTATTTCATTATAAATTATAAATCTTTTGTAACCTATAAAGAATTTGTCATGAAGAAGAAGAAGAAGACATGTTTATATTTTAATTTATTTAACAAATAGTGTTCCGCTTACGCTTCAGTAGCTTACAGGAATATTAATTTATTATTTCGGTTATTTCTAGTGACATCACTTTACAAATAATTAATATTCTCGTCATACAATACGCGTAGGTATATTATATATTATATACATACACCTTCTAATTTGCGCAGATATTAGATCTTTCTTTTTCAGACGAAAGCTGATGATTCAGAATCATATTATTTTTGTTCATGCATTACATAAGCTGACGTGCCTTTAAAAATATGTAGGCAAGTAATATACGTTATCAATTTACTATGCATGTTTTTATTAAGTAATGTTAAGATTGACTACTATCAAAGATCAAAGTAAAAAAATATCACTATTATAAAATTAATTTATTTGAATTTCTATGGCATCGTATCGAATACGAATAGTACCTAAGTGACATGTAAAATGTACTAATAAGTGTAAACTTTTTATTAAAGAATCCATAGAAATCATCGAGTCGAATGGAGAGCTGGAAATTTTACCTCGGGGCGAATAAAAAGGAACGTTAGGCGGGTGAGCCGGCGCCGCGAAAATTAATCTGAGTTAATTAAATTTGATTTATTTATGCTTGCCTGAGACGAGGGTGCCGAGAACGATAAAAGTACAACAATGAGGCTAATGAGGGTCACTTTTAAGGCTTTCTCTCGGGATAACAGTGTTTTTCCGATTTACGTAACTCGTGACTTGAGTAATCGATAAAGATATTCTTTTACGAAGCCCTTAAGTTTTTCTGTAACGACAATTCTAATTTCATAATTAAAAAGCTTATCTTAATGCCAGTTCCATATTAATTGGGGTTTTAAGTTCATAATTATAATTATTAATTTATACTGTATTATGTATACAGTTATTCATCACGATAAAGTAAATAATATGTGTAATATTCGGCTTCAGCTCTTTAATTATGGTGTTGCGAGCATGCCAGCTGGACACTGATAACTTCGCCAATGTCACGTTGCATGGAAATTACTAAGTCCTATTGTATTTATGGTACTAACTTTACACAGACTATTCTGTGGGGTATCCCCCACATATATAGCGTGTTGTATAATATACATTCGATAGCGCACTTTGTACTCTACAAATTATTTTTCTGAGGCTTAGAAATAGAATATACCTACAGAAGGTAAAAATCAAATTTTTTGACACCTGTTGAAGCAGTTCGGGCAATGCGCAACAACGTTTATAGAGAGATAACGTAAGCAAGTCTGCAGCTAAGAAATAATTCAAAAATATAAAAATTGTGAATTAGTCGTCGTCGCCCAAAACGTTCTGAATTTGACATAGAGTATATTAACGCACAAAAGGGTCCAAAAACTAAATGTACTTCATAAAACAATATTCAATCATCTTCATTTAATAGGATTCGCCGAAAGAATAAGAACTTGGATGCCGCCGAGTCACAAGAAACGAAACCTATAAAAGTACTACTATAACTACTGTCGTCACGGTAGTAAGAATCATTCTGAACTATAAGAAATAATAAAATGCTGCCATAACAAATATGATTAAATAAGTATTTTATTTTTTATCTTGAACACCTGATGTAGAACCACAATAGATCAGCTGAATTATTAAAAATAAGAAAATAGCCTTATAATAAAAATTGTTAAGCGTGATGAGCATTTTTGGTTTACATATGAAAATCCAAAATATAGAATAAAATCTTATGAATCTCAATGATGAACGATAATAGTAAAATTGGACATTTTACTGTAATAACTTTTACTAAGGCAACATTTTCTTACTTCATATATTTTAGCTGGATTATTATCGTATTATTATTTATACCGAGCGGACTACTTTTTAAAGGCAAGGACGGAACGGAACGACGGACGGAAAGCTAATATTTTATAATAGTAATGATAGGCGTTAAACAAAGATGCGTATATATTTATAGATAATTTACTGAATCCCTTTAAAATGAAAGAAAGCTTTTCTGAAGAAAGATATTATATTTCAACTAATGTATAAATGTTTATTTTAAGTAAGGTTTTTTGTGTTTTAATGTTAAATGAACAGTAAGTGAATACAATGTTACAGTACAGTAGCAGAAATGAGAACAAGTAAAACTTACAAAATGTTCCTATTTGTTTGAATGAGATTTTCTTTTCTACAGTTGCAAATATCACGTTTATTTGTAAAAAGCGTATTTTGTCGAGTATCCATGTACCTATACGGTTTTGTTTCCCCGCTATTTGTACAGCGGCAATTGGAAATTGCATTATTAAAGAGCTTTTGTTTAGGCATCGCAACACTTGCTGGAAATCCAGTTTTTGGTTATATCAAAGAGAATATATTTTTTTCATTGTTTGTAGTCCACGTACATAATATACATAATTATTGGTTTTGGGAAATATTACAAACATTCCCTTGTCATGCATAAATTAATGTCTTATCATTCAAATATGATAAGTACACATTTTTCAATGATCTATTTCAATAAATTCAGTCAAATTTATTTATATGGCAAGCCAATACAATATGAGGGGTATACGAGTCGGTAGTGATCGTCCAGACTAAACCCGTCAAAAGTGCTCTACACGCCCTGCTCTGCGCTACGTGCTCTGACGCCGAGGAAGACGCTAACGGTCGGTTCATTTGTCGGGCAAATGATAGTTCCGTGACTGATAGTGAATACAATATCGAAACGGAAGATAACGATAAGAAAATTAGCACACCAACTGGAACGATATTAAACGGAGATGTGATCTACAAGACAAGAACTGTCTCCAACTCAAACACCACCGTACCAACGTACTATAACCGATGAAACTCTGAAACTTTTCTGCCAAAAAAAAATAACAGCAATACCGAGAAAATTAAGAAAAACGGCACGGATCCCTAAAATCCATGCTGCAAGAATACGTACAATATAACTTATTTACAAAATATGTATATAAATAACATAGGAAACGAATTATATGTAGGTATACCAAACTTACATCATGCATACAGCTTATACTTTATACGTTTCTAGTAGCGAGCCGCTCGCAGCTTCGCGCTTAAATAAACTTAAAGGCGTTCGTTTCGAAATGTTATACAAAATTACATCTTACATCTATTATATATTATATAAATATTATTGGTAATCCTTTTAAATTACGCAATCTATTACTGAAAATCGTATATACATCAACAATCGTATATATTTTTTTCCTTGCATAAGAATATATAAGTATAAAATACATAGGTATAATATTATTTTAATGAAAAAATTTAAAATATCATTTTATATGCAATATTTCTGTAAGGTGACTCTTTTCTAGTTTCTCACATCACAACGTAAATTAAACACCATATCTACTTCTAATAATTGGAATTTGTATACCAAATTATTCCAACATCATTTAATTTTTACTTTCTAAGCACCGCCATTATATTTCTTAACGTTGCTTATGTTTAAAACAATATTCATATTACCCTAACAAACTATTATTCGAACCTTTACAAAATGGAAATCAAATTAACTAGAAAAATAACTAATTAATTCGACATAATCTACAATTTCGCTCAAATTAATTAATAATTTAGTTTTTTTAGTTGCTAACAATCGAGGTACTTTGAACGTGTCTTTTTAATTTTTCTTAAATAACTCTAAAACTACCTCTACCAGGTAGACAAAAATGCGAGAATCATAAGACTGATAGATTTTTCAGCTTCAATTTATTGATGTACTAACCAATGGAATTAATATTTTATTTAAACATTTTCATGTACAGAATTGACTTCGCCATCAATTTATTACATTTAGACATGGTTTTGTAATTTACATAGGTATTAGGTATTAGGCGGTAGGTGTGTTATAAAACGCAATGGTTTAAAAGAAAGTGACAACAACAGTTTGAAATCGAAGAGTTGTTACTCTTAACAGGATTTCAAAATTTAAATATATCGATTTGAATAATTGATTTAATTTAATTTTTCATAAACAGCCTATATAATTAAATATTTAATTTGGGTAAGAATTCATTGAGTATATGGATATAATCAACTTTTTTAACATTCTTATTTTAGTGGATTTTTATTAAGAAATAACATTCATTGTAATATAAATAATCTCTCGTGTAATATTTTTAGCTTAGTTTACCAACAGTTACTTACTATGTATGCGTTCAAAGTACGCTTCAGGGAGTTTTTAAATGTTAAGTTAGGAAAAGCGTTTTGTAAAAAAACAACATATCAATATACTTCTCAGTTCCCTTTGTCTCATGACCATAAAATTTAAATGTTTTGCATACTTTTTTTGTAATATCTCAATCATGTTCCCTGTGTTTAATTGGATTGGTTGATACAGATGAATAATATGGATTCCAAGGTATTAATAATAATTGGTACAGCGCTGAGAACTTTGATGTATATTTAATATATTTTATTTAGGTACAACTAATTACTATAATTTTTTTTGTTGATTTACATGCGGCATAATCTCAATTTTTGGATATTTCGACAAGTTCATTAAAATCTCTTCAAGACCCAAACATCGCGCTTTGCCCTACCAGGTCGGAAATGTTAAAATATCTATAATCGTTCTCCTGTGTGTGGACGGAACCTATTAGCACGTACAGATCAGATCTTCTATCAAAGAAGATCTTTATAATTGCCTTGACTCGCTACACGGGGTCGGCACTGTCTCTTTTTCACGATATAAGCATCGGAATTTCGCATTAAAATAATTTAATTTAATTAATGAGACTAGACCAATTCAAGTCAGTTTTCTTTAGTCATTCTGTTTAGTGAAAATTTTCGTCGATCGAGTGAAAATTTTCGACGTCAAAAAACGCCACATTTTTATCGTCACGTCCAGTTTTAGTGAAGAGTGACTTATTACTTTAGTGATGATTCGTCATAGATAATGTTTTATATAGGACTTCTTCATTTATATATTCTTATAGATATTCAGGAAGCACATGTATACATTTATGTATAGGTATATTCGGTCCTATACTAGCTCATGCATGATAATACGACCAATCCAGACCAGATTTAAATATTATACAAATCGGAGATAAAATATGAAAGATCAGAGATCGTAATCCAATCCCTTATTAACCATTCACAGACCTAAAAACTGTTGCTGAGGGAAGATAGGGAAGGAATATTTCAATTCTCCATTAAAATATTAAAATTCAATATTACAATATTAAACTATATAATAGTTTCAGTGACTGATAGATTAAAAAACATGCTTTTTTATTCAATCTTGTATCTTGATTGAAACAAAAGATTAAGTGTTTCTATAATAATAAATATTTTAATAAGAATTTTCAAGATTTTATCTGTTTCAATGTTATATCTGACTGATGTGTGCATCGACGGGCGAGGAGGGCTCATTTGAAATTAACTACAGATATTATACATTTGTAACACTTTTTTTTTTGACTTGACTGACTGACGTGACTTTTCGAGTTTTCAGATATTTCTTTTATTTATACTGTAACTTCTGACTTCTTTTTAAAAATTGTAAAAATTGTCTTCATTAAATTTGCGGGCGAATTCATTAATTTTGTATGAAATATATCTATATTTCATACAGATATATAAAATTTTTTCTGTAAATTTTCAATTATCAGATTTTTCCTTGATATATTCCGTAAGTTCTAATTTCATGCAAAATTTCATAGCTCTAGGTTAACGGGAAGTAAGTGAATTTCATACAAAATGCAGCTAAAACAAAGCATAAAATCTCGTATCTTTTGATTGCGTTGACTTGGAACTTTTATAGTATTGATTTTTTTATATACATTTTTTTTCTAACCTGGATCTTATTAGCCGCCGGCCATACTTACCTAGTAGTACTAGCTAGTACCGTAGTACAGTATAAAGTCACTTAACAGTGTTAATATGCATAAACGTGTGTGAATAAATGAATTAATTTATCTGTATTATTATCATAATTTGTTCTGTTTACTTTACTATCTGAACTTATTCTTATTATTTTTAGATGAACTAACGAATACTATTTGAATCTAGCTATATATTTTTAATAACTTATTTAGTTATTGAATTATTATTCATGTTTTCTGCGTAAATACTTAATTTAAAGTAAAGTTGTTCATATCTTACCTTATATAAATGATAGATTGATGTAGTTGATTAGATATGCATAAATAACAAGACAGTTAATTAAGTACAACTCTGGTATTGCAATTTACATAAAATAAACAAGTAACAAGATTATTATGTTATTTTTCGTTGATTGTTTAAGATGATGAGTCGCTCTTTGCAAACCAAAAGACAATGAAGGGGTGGCATTTCTTTGGAGACACTGCCAACATGATTCAACTCTATACACAATTAATAATTAAATAGACCTGTAATCTCGGTCGTAGCTTACGCCGGGTATGCCGCCTCGGGCTCTACGTAGTCAGTGTTGATCTTAACCACAGTAGGTAGGTACTACTGTCTGATTAAATCCAAAGCGTATACTTTTCTGACTCAAGCTTCAACATTTTTCATTTAATTAAATCATAATAAGATCTTATAGAGACTTTTGAATCTAAATATTAAATGAAATAGAAAGCTAACAAAATATTATGATTATAAATATTTCAATTAGTATAAACATAAGTTACAAATTAGGAAAACGAAGACGAGTTTATATTTTTATTTAAAAGTATTTTCTCGTATCTAATTTATTTATATTATCTTTTGCTTTTGAATATATGTAGACACATATAAAGATAACATTTCGTATATAGGTACATTTATAAATATTAAGTCTGCAAAAATATATATGAATTAAGAAATAGAAAACAACTTTATGTTATTAAATTATTTATTATTAAAAAATTTTCTTTTCTCAATATCTATAGAAAATAAAATTTTCAAAAAAAATACAATTGTAGTTGAATGTAACGATATAAGTGATACGAATGAGAGAGCACAAGCATAATATAATGACAAAGTATTTCCCAGACAGCAATGAACAAGAAAAAGTGGGCGTGTCGCTCCGCCCAGTGGCAAGCGGGCCAGCGTCGCTTCCTAGTCGCATGCAACCTCCCCTGGCAGGGCTTATCTCGTAATAGGTAGCTATAATAAAAGAGATACGCTGGCAATGTGTTACTAAGTAATAAAGCGGCGCCATTTTGTCTTTTGCTTCCGAGTCAACTGAAAGCAATAACGCTTTTATGAACTGAGCAACGATCTGTTGACGTTGATCAAAGAGTTCTGTCCCGTTTCATTTTACGCTTGTTGCCCTTTTCTGATTTGTCAAACGAAACGTAGGTACCTATATAACACACATCTTTCAATTGTTCTGAAAACGTTTATGATAACGATATCTATTACATCAAATATTCACGAAAAGAAATTGTGATTTGTATTGTGTGATACTTTTAGTGATTACTTTATCTATGATTTACTACTTACTTACTTTTACCAATTAAAATCTACATTGAATATAAGAAAATAGGTATACCTATTATTAATTAGTTCTTTTTATAGCCATGGCTTGAATATTGACAATTTCTGTATAGGGAATTTAATTTATTACAAACTGATTCGGAACTATAATATCTTATGAAGGAAAGAAATGAAGGAGACTGACGCTTTTAAACTTAAAAATATATTGAACAAAATGTTTGATTGTAGTGAGATTAATTAGGAGATTTATCAATCAATCAATCTTAAATTACCAACTAATAACTAGTAAAGTAGGAGTAACGTGGAATAATATAGTATTTGTGCTGAGACAATGTAGGTGAAATAAACAAACATTATGACTCTTTTAAAAAAAATATTAAATTAACTAATAAAATATATAGGTAGTTAAACAAAACATGGATTAACTACCTATATATTTTAATAGTTTTAGTTTAGATTAATTTTATTATTACTTGTTCTAATTTATAAGTTACTTACGACAGTTTTTCCTGATACACGTTATTCTTGATATTATATCATGATATAAAATTTGTATCATGCATACGATTTACAAACTTAATCTCGACGTCCCGAGGTAGACCACATATTATGACTACGGATTACTGTAAAATGTTTAAGTGTTGTGTACGTATTTTTCAATATTATCTATCAAACGACCTTTACAGCAAATCAGTTATTAAACATTGGTTGAAATTAAGTATAATATAAAAGAGAGGCTTTAGTGTACTGAATTTATGTTCGAAAACTTATATAACGATAATAATACAGGTATATATGTATATACTTCCGAAGTTCTCTATTGTTACTAATTTTAATGACAGTTGTCTTAACATTTTGAATATGACAATGACATATTTCATATCACCTTAATTTATTTGGTTAGTATTAAATTGATTATTGAAACAGTATTCGTTCACGGACTTGGCTATAGATGAAGTATCACTCTATTATTTATAGACGCGTTCGATACGCAATACAAATTATTGTTTTCAAAGTATAACGTTTAGGGGAGCTCGATGTTTGTTGAACGACCCTCTGGGGTCGCCCAGGACGCGGGCTTAACGAATATCACATTTATACGTTCCTCGATAAGTTTTATTCTACTTCAAAATGTCAGAGACAAAATGCTTTTTCGATTCACGTTAAAATTTGGGTACTATTAAAGCAATCTTTTGAGAATTGAATTTCGATTCGGTTGGCGCATTGTGTGCAGATAGGTCTTTATGGCAGCAGCGGGGCGCTGGCACGGATGTTTGCGTGCGGTAATTGATACGAAGTGACAGACACTAGGGGTTATTTTTCAGCCTCCGGCCGCGAAGAGGAGTAATGTTTTGACATTAACCGAAGAGAGATGGGTGTGATTTGAAGTGCCCTTTGTGGAATTATATTCGCGGATGGCATCTTTAATACTGACTAATGCATTTCACAGCTAATGGGGACTCAGAGTTTGACAGGTGTGAGAGCTTAGAAACGGCTTAACTGAGAATATTGAACATTAAGCTTTATACAAATATGTTAATACTTTTTCTCAATTAATATGGTATTGCATAAAAACCATATACTCTAACATCTATGTAATATTACTATATTACAAAGCTGGTATAATACAGATTGATTTATCTTGTTACCAACGTTTAGGAAAATCTTAAAAATAATCGGTATATACAAAAAAAAACATTGTGAATGTAAATTAAATCGACATTAAAGTATCAGAGACGGGATCAGGCGTTCCATTAATAAATCAGTTCGCTAAAACCGTAATTGTAATCTCAAACAAGAAGTAGAGTAGCGGAGGGAGCGGCGGTGTTTGCTCAAACAACATTATTACAATAAATTCGGGTTCGGTTCGCCGCGGCCTGCGCCCGGCTACAGCTCCTGCCCGCGCCACACAGTAGTTAGTTCACACGATGCTCACTTTGCTTTTCTATAGCTTCAGTTATAAAATACATCACTTAAGTACTTAAAATTAACCAAAAGAGTAAATTAGGCAAAATAAACATATAACAAATTATGTTTAATATCACGTTATTACGATAGACTACGTTAAAAGATATAATTTATTAATTGCTAGCGCCCCGTTCCCGGCTTTACCCGCTGGATAAATGTTTGGCTTTGGCCAATATAATATGCATATATTGTACATACAAGGTCTTTTTTTTATTATTTTCCTTTCGAATCACTTTGTTTAAACGAAAACTGTGTTTTCTCGATCCTAATGTCGCGGGAATTCCGGAATTAAAATAAATATATGTTGCTCCACCACTTCTTTTATCTTCTAGTATTCCATAAAAATCGGTTAAGCTGTTTGACAGATAAACAAAAAGACAGACATTTTAGGTTTATTTGTGTTTAGTGTAAATAACTAAGTATTTGCACTTGAAGAAACATTGTATTTTGAAATCAAAGACACTTATTGCTTAGTAAAAAAATTAAATACAGTTTCAGGGCATAGGCAGAACAAGGTATGAGCGCATTCTCTATGATTGGAACTGAAAAATAAAGCTCATTGAAAGTTTCCTCCTTGAACATATCGCCCAACTTGTGTTTATCCCAATTGCATCACAACAATGCGGTGAACTTTTACGGCAATTAATTTGACTGATTTTTATCTTAGTTTAACTGACCTTAATTGACAGTGCGCGAGGTATTGGTGAATTCATCTAATTATTTATTAAAATAAAATTACAGTTACCGAATACAATTATAACCGGATTCCAATAAGACTGACAACAAAGCAATTACAAACGTTAGATATATGTATATAAATAATATAATGATAAGAGGTTACAGGTCTTATCCACTATCTATCCACTGTAAGTATCAACACATAACGCTTAGTAAATATTGATATTTCTATAAAAGCAGCATCTTCAGTCATGTTCAGTAGCTATTGTAAGAATATTTAAATTACCCATTTATTTAAGAAGTAATTTAATCAAGATGGAATAAAATAATAAATAAATACTTATAATAAGAGATTGCGGGTATCCTCGGTATAACAAATACAATATACCTAAGTGAGAGAGGTCAGGCGTCGGGGCGTGCATCCCATAGCCGGGAGCGATGTTTCCCTCACATCATCTGCTCGTCTTCCCAAATCGTAAATAGCTACCAAAGATATTATATGTGTTGTTTTAAAATTTTTAAAAAGTTTTGCTTATCATATTACCATTATTATGGGTTTAAATTTCAAAGATATCCATATAGATTATATTCATTCAGATATCTTTGTGGTTGTTATTGTTTGTTACGTTGGAAGTATTTTACAAAATTGATAAAAGAAAATATTATGAATGAACATTAATGTATAAGTACCTAATTTATTTGAAAATATGCCATTTCGAAAACAAGTAATATACTTGATGAAAAGTATTATCAATACTGTTCTATTATATAGGTATTTTGTCGTTGACTGCTTAACTTTACGGTTAAAATATAATTAATTATTAGTTTTTTTTAAATGTCATGGCGGAACAAGATATAGGTGCTAGAACTATTTTTGCATTCTTTTTGATTAAAACTACTAGTCTAGTCGAGCCGATAAGTACCTACCAAGTAAGCACCAAGTACTTATATGAAATATTATTGCATTATCAGATATAGAATTAATAATTAAATAAATTGTGTTCAATATCTAACCTAACAAAAACAAACGTTATATTTTTATACATACGAAGTTATTTATTTAGATACTTATAATTTCATCAATAGCCTACTCATATTAGTGTAGGCACTAGTTAGGTTTTTATACACTTTATCGACGAGCTTAAGGAATTTCATTTCAGGTTAAGTGCTTATGAAACAATATAGTTAATATTGAACAAAAGCGAAACTTATACACATTTACTATGCAGTTTAGCCTTTCAATAAAGCAATGTTTGCCTTTGGTATACGCGCTTCAAATTATGTATGCATGTTAGGAGCGCTACAGCGGCTATAATAGAATTTGGCAATTCTCTGTATCATGGACTTAAAACAATGGAAGTATTATAATGTGTTTCGTGTATTTTAAAATAGGAAAATGTACTCATACGTAAAAACAAATAACGTATTTTTTTTTAAATATGTTAGTCCAGGTACAGAACAATCAGTTTATGAATTGGAGAAGCTCACCACTCATTTACAATTGTATTTGAATTGGAAAGAGTAATGCAAACGTACTTTTAAACAAATGCATAACTATGAATCGGTATTCAACGAAATTAAACAATGAACGAGTTAAGCTATACACGTCGAGTGGCATACAAAAGAGCATGGTCTAATCTTGTTGCGGGTTCGCATGCACAATGAACGAAATATGAGATATGAGATCTGCTGAGCGTGCCGCAAGGAGTCGCCCTAAAGTCTGGCGGTGGCGGCTATATTTCCCGCATGAACGCCGCACAATACCCGGCCGCTCGATGAGTGCGAAAGCTTCTCACTCATTTTCCGAAAGTTAATAGGGCTTTTGTTGAGCTACCGACCGACACTTGTAATGCAATTAACTTCCACAATGGTGGTATTGCTTACAATTTAATTTTATTAAACTCAGCAGATTTAAGAGTTTCATTCATTTCATTAACTTTTATACGCGTGACTATTTGTAAAATTTATAATTTTGATGTTATTTTTGTTATTTTTAGAGATCCGACTAAAAATTAAATATGAGTTTATCGACTCTTATAAGTTGTACTTCAATGACTTGGCATATAAATATTACAAGAACAAATGAAGTTACAGTATAAGTAAAGGAAAATACCTGAAAGTTGGTAATTTATCAGTGTAATACAGAACGAAACCATATCAATCTAATATCTGTAGTTCATTTCATTCACAATAAGTAATTACGACATTAAATTTTAATTATTTTAGTTGAGTTGAAGTTGCTTCTACTGGTATTTCTATTTTCTTTTACATCTCGAAGAATATTTTCCACGTCATATAAATTATTAGTCATATTTCCAGGTAAGTTGCATTTTTATATGTAACAGGTTTTTATATGTACCATACCATTTATTTTATTTTGTTATCGGATTCAGTTGATGTTTGTGTAAATATTCTATTGCTTTATAGATTGTGTTGCCTCATTAGAAAACTAGAGCTGTAGATGTTTTTCGTAATAATTTACACGGAAAGGCCCTGCAGATTTTTCGGAGAATATTACTTATTTTTTACATTCACCACTTCGTGGCAGGCTCTTATATATAGTATTCTTTATTGCAATCAATATATGTTCAATTACATACATAATAAAATATAGTTCCAAACGGACGGTTCTTACAGATATCCATTCCTCCTGATGATTGAAAAGTAACAATTAATATGACTTCTTAATAACGACACCAAAAAAAAAACATTTTATTCGTTTTTAAACTGTGTTTATTTATGAAAATTGGCTGGTTCTAAACTTTAAGGTATCTCATGGGTGCATATATATATATATATATATATATATATATATATATATATATATATATATATATATATATATATATATATATATATATATATATATATATATCCATAAGTAGGTTTTCTAGTTGTCTTCAAAAGATTCGATTTTCTAAACGAAAAACCATGAGCCGGTCTTGTAATTCTGTTATGTGATGTTCACGTTTCACGAAGTTTAGAATCAGCCAATTTTCACAATTAAACATGGTTTAAAAATGAATAAAATGTTTTTTTTTGGTGTCGTTATTAAGAAGTCATAGTAATTGTTACTTTTCAATCATCAGGAGGAATATATATATATATATATATATATATATATATATATATATATATATATATATATATATATATATATATATATATATACCCTTCCCGATTACCGTAGGGGTTCACCAGGGCTCAGCTCTTAGTCCGTTCTTATTCAATGTAGTGCTGGATACTGTCTCGGCTCACATCCAATGCCAGCCCCCGTGGCTGATGATGTATGCCGATGACATAGTACTCATCGACGAGAACCGACTGATGCTGGAGCGTAAAGTGAACGCCTGGAAGGGTGCGCTTGAGAACGGTGGTCTCAAACTGAATGTGTCGAAGACCGAGTACATGGCTTGCGGGAACCCGGACTCGAGCACCATCCATATCGGGCCTGAGCCAGCCGTTAAGTCGGAGAAGTTCAGGTACCTTGGAGCCGTTATGCATGAGTCTGGAGGCATCGACCACGACATCCATGCCCGTATAAACGCTGCCTGGGCCAAATGGCGGGAGGTCACTGGTGTAGTCTGTGATAGCAGAATACCGCCCAAGCTCAAGGAACTGATATACAAGAGCATTATCCGACCGGTTCTTTTATACGGCAGCGAATGTTGGCCAACATTATCTCGGCACACTCAGGAGCTTCACGTCACGGAGATGAAGATGCTGAGATGGATGTGTGGCGTTACGCGGTCCGACCGCATACGCAACACATTCATTCGAGGTAGTCTTGGGGTCCGTGACGTAGCGGATAAGCTCCAAGAGCGTCGCCTGAGATGGTATGGCCATGTTATGCGCCGATCTGAGAACTATGTCGGAAAGAAGTGCCTTGACATGTCTGTCCCTGGAGTTAGACCACCCGGACGCCCAAGGAAGCGATGGCTGGATGTCGTGACACAAGACATGAGAGCCAATAGATTGTCCACTGAGGATGTTAAAGACCGTGCAAAGTGGAGTAGGCTTAGTCGGAAGGCAGACCCTGGCAAAAGCCGGGACTAATGCCAAGAAGAAGAAGATATATATATATATATATATATATATATATATATATATATATATATATATATATATATATATATATATATATATATATATATATATATATATATATATATATATATATATATATATATATATATATATATATATATATATATATATATATATATATATATATATATATATATATATATATATATATATATATATATATTATTAGACATTTTCTTTTATATAGTTGATACTTTCGTTTTGAATTTAATCATTCATACAGCAAACATTATATTATTCCTATGTAAATAATATAAAAATTGTGTATGAGAACAAAATTACATTTGGAGTACTAAAGGTGCCGCTGTTGTGACGGATAACATAAGCTGCTGCGACCACCCGCAGCCGAAATCATTTCAACGTTAAAACGAAATAAGTCGAGTGGAAATTTCAAAGTATTAATCCTACGAAACATCATTGATTTCACTCAGTAAATGAAAAAAATATTTTATTCACTTTTTTTACCTCTGGTGTTAGTTCAGTAGCGCGGTCGTTTCTGTATGAAGCTCGGTCATACAATTGTCCGCGGATAACACGTCGTGTCGTATTATAAAGTTTTTATTGACCGGTACACAATAATTTGAAAGCCTTCAAATATCCTTACATTTTACATACTAATTTTATACGTGAATAATTTTAGTCATATTGTTGTTATGGAAGATTTTGAAGCATATTTATTATTATATAATTATATTGTAAAGATGCTTTGCCTGATTTCACCATATTATTGATAAATTTCAAAACTATATTCTTTTTAATCCTGTTTGTAATTTAATACATATACACTAATATTATTAATTAAATTAAGTCCAAGGGTAAACACATGAAATTCAAACCGTCACATTTTGTTATATAATATATATAAAATACTTACATAAAAACAAGTGAAGTTGAGTGAGCTGTGCAGTTGTTGACCATAGTGTAAACAATAACAATCACTTACTTAATATTATTAATTATTTTTTATGATCTTGCTTAGACTATTAGATATTATTATAGATTAACACAATATATGTTATTATGTTATGATGTCTACGTTTTTAAATACATATAATGTGAGTAATTAAATATGTATACATATACGGTTTATGCTATAATAGCACAAACCGTATATGTGGTTTGGCTCACAGCATAGCCGAGGTCGCGTCAGCTCAAGCTTTCTGCAAACTGAAGACAGGGGAGCGGGGTAGTTTGATATTTGAACAAACATTTGAAAATAAATAGAATTTTGTTAAATATAAACGTAAATAACTGTGTACTTTTGTTAACCTGTTACACAGGTCACCTAGTAAACTTGTCAGTAAAATTATACTCACCCACAAGGACCTAAAAAATGTATACTTTATAGCAGTATAATTATAAAGTTGGTGATACAAATATCTATTATTGTTTTTTTAAACTATACAGACTGACGTAACTGTTGTTGCAGGTGTGGTTTAAAAATCGGCGTGCCAAATGGCGTAAACAGAAACGTGAGGAGCAGGAGCGACTACGAAAGCTTCAAGAGGAGCGTGCATGCGGTCGAGCCTTGGCGCCTGCACGGGCTCGAATGTCCCCGCCTTCGCGGCCCACACCTGCGCCACCTACGCCTCGTCCTTATACGGATGAATCTGAAGACTCGGATCTTGAAGTGGCTTAGATGCAAAAAGTGATCATTCTAACAAAAACAATTGCATAATAAGTAATAAGATAATGAACGAATCGGGAAAGTGAATTTTTGTGAACATTTTCAAATTATAGTGCACAAAGGATTAGAAAATAAGGACTCGAAATCGACTCTCTTTAGATGAATAGTAGGTATGTGCGGTGGTTTGTAAATTAATTCATTATAATGATATTATAATTGTTAGTAGTGTAGTAGATAGTTATAAATAGAGTTGAAGAAGTTTAAGTTATTTTAATTATTTTTTGGATGCTGTAGATAAATTTATGTATTTACATTTTCCGCATTTTAAATTGTCTCAACAGAAACAAAATGTTTTTTTCTATTAAAATTTACTTTCATGCTTACTTCATTTATTCATATAACAAGGCGTGAAAATTAGTTAACTTAGGATATTTTAAACGCTTATAGATAATTCTTATACAGAAACAAAATATAGAACCTATTTATAGATGGAATTCTGTAGTCTATCCTTAGACAAACTTAACTTGAGCTATGTATTATCATTTAATGTTGTAAGTACTATAAACGCAATAAGATTCTTTCTACCTTTACTATATACTTAGATATGGCAATATATTCGACTAATAAATATATTATGAATAAATAATACCAAGCAAACCATTGTTTCACTGTATTTAACGTAATAAAGACCAAAAAAGACACCGACCTCCACTAATACAGAATTTTTTAAATAAAATCTTTCAGAATCTTTTCAAATCAATTATTGAACCTTCGTAATAAGAAAAATAAATTTAAGGCACTTTCTAAAATCTATATGAGAATGATATGGCTCATTTCATGTATCATTTTTTCGCATACATCGCTAAGACGTGATGACCTACAAAAAAATGTTAAAAATTCCTGGCATGACGTATTAAATATTTATTTACTCATCCAGCAATCACTGGATTTTTTATTAATAAAGATTGGGGCTTCAAAATAACTCAACTAATATGTAACTATCTACATATAGATAGGTATTTGTTATAATTAGCGCGTTGAACTCTCTAATACGTTGTTGAAATCTATCTTTTACGATAAACGGTTTTGTTCTATAATTGATATCAAATATGTTAAAAAGAAGAATAAATGTTTTTATTTTTAATTTTTAAAATGTATTCTGAACTGTTTATACTCACACGCGGCATCACCCGCTTGAACTACACAATTATATATTTAATAAACTGTATTGAATTCGTTTTAAATTTGCAGTGCACTTGTAGTGACTACTAATATGAACATTTTAATACTTTAGGCTACATTGTCGTAATTTCTATAAGAATTTGTTGATACATGATACTTACATGTAAGATTTTTTAATTTATATGTTACACATAATTATTTTTAATTTATATATTTTTTGTAGCATTATATTCTTTTTCATACCTTTGATATGCTACATATAATTTCACTTGAAATATAGCAATAACTATTATTTGATACAATTATCGTGATTGGTAATTCTAAAAAGTTAAATGTACCGATAAAAATTAATTTACCCCCAATATCAATGTAAATAATTAAATAATTGATTTGGATAAGGGATTCATTAGGTTCATTATAGGGATTTCTATTTTCTGCATTCGTGTTTTAGTGGAATCATTACATTGTAATATAACTGTAGTATAGGTATATTTTTTACATGTGCTATTGGTAAAATGTCTTTACAGTGCAGTTTGTTGTTTTAGGCAGTTTTTATATAAATTGTATAACTATCAACGTCCTTAATGTTAATAAATTAATTTATTTCTCAAATTAAAAATCACCTGTTAGTCACTGCTTATATAACCTTATAATAGTGAAAGGATTTTTTAAATCAATAATTTTAACCTTTTATTATATGGATAGAAGACTATGTATTATACACTACACTCACATTAGTATCTACATGCCCGTGTTACTCTCGATAGTAGGTATTTGAATCTCCCTTCTGAATTTTAAATTGCTGATAACTACAAAGATTGATAAAAATTTACATGATATACAGATGATTATGATCAACAATACATGGACAACCTATCTAATGTATTTAATTAGGTATTGAACATTACTGTATTTTTTAAAATAGCCGCCCCGTAAATGCCAGCGCGAGACGAGTGCTCCCGTAATTTAACTCTTTCAGCCACACTTTTGTAATAATGATTTTATAATCAAAATTATAAGAACATTTTAGGAATAAGGCGGTTAGTTTACTAATCGCTCGGACAAAATATAATAAAAAAAACAAATAGATAGACTTTGCAGGTCCTGAATAGCCATAGTGTACAGGCTAGATTTTCCTGAATGCTGTATTTCGCGCATCTATGTGAAGTAGATTGTTCGTGTAGTGCAAATCACTTTCCTTTTTTTTTATTGTTTAAATTTTTTTATAGTTTCAATATAATACTAATATTGAAGAAAAATAAAATCGTCAAGCTCTGACTGCAGCCCAGGAGATATTTCGCTGAGCGTATTCTGCGATCCATCATTGTATTTTTCGTCAGGTTCCCCACTACATATACTCTCGTTATCTTAATAAATATCTTCCAAATTATTTTGGAAGAAAACTTAGAAAGAACGTCTAGAAATTTAGATAAATTCAATACTTATGAGAATGTCATCTACAATCTGTAAAGATTACATTCTATTACGTCGACGATATGAATAAAATAAAATCTATTATAGTGAGAGTGGTTAGAAACCTAACAACTATACCAAATAATTTTAGTTAATTACAAAAACTAAAAATATTTAATGTTTAATGTTTTTCAATTTGTTATACAGCCCTCGGTCACAGACAGAAAAAAATATTATATATAATAACGCGTGGTGTGAGCGGCCGGTGTGCGATTAAATGCTGAGTTGCTAAAGATCGGGTTAACGGCAACGGTAGAAAGAATGTTTCCCTAAGAATCACTCGTGTATTGTGTATTGTGTGAATCTATAAATCATTAAGATAAGTTTTATTTTTAAAATGTGCAATTAAATTATTTATAAACAAAATATTCGTGCTCATTGCACCTTCCAACTGCAGACTAACAGTGACTAACTAAAGTAATAATACTAAAGAACAAATTAACAGAAAAATCAATAAGATTTACATTTATATAAAATGCAGATTACTAAATAAAGAATAAAAAAATTTCAATTTTTTTTTAGACAACAATAATTTTTTTAAACACAAATTTTAGGGATTTTGCGGATCTCTTCTGCATTTTATAAAAACGTGAAAGCCGTGTGAAATAAATTCTAAAAATCATATTTTTGGCTTCTATTACTTGTAAAAACATAAGTATTTTTTTTTGTTTATCTCAATGTATAAAATTGACCTCTCTTACAGTTTTATTAAATAAATATTTCACATGTCATGTTTGATTAAAATTCGTTAAGTTGTCACCCATGACCCACCTTAACTACATATATAAAATTATTTGATGCATAATCAAATACTGAATATTCTATTCTTAACTTATCGTTGATATAGTAACAAACAAATATTTTGCCATAAAGGTGTCAATATAAAGAAGGATGACAGTTATTAAACGGCTTTAGTCCTTGCATACAAATTGTAGGGAAGACCGATGAATGACCTTGGCATGCCATAATTATTATATCATGGGCTGTCATTTCTTTAAATAGTGATGTGACAACATAGGATTAACGTGACCAATGTATAATTTACTATCTTTTATTTACATATAAACACTATTTAAAACTAATTAAAAAGGGTAATAATCTCTATATATAATTATTATCTAATATATGTATCTAATATAATATATTAGATACATATATTAATAAATATCTAATATAATATATTTAACGTGACTCTAACGGTAGGAACAGTTTAAAATTAAAAATTTACTATATACAATACAATACTTTTAGAAAAACATAGCGAGATTCGAACCCGCGCCTCTTTGAAAGCGCCTAAATGCTCTGTCCATTAAGTCATACGTTCTCAACGAGCATTGTCGATTTTTTTATATGGATATTACAATTTATTTATGTTTATAGCATCTCTATAGAATCATCTTCATATTTCCGCTGCCCAAAGATTATTGCAAATAATAATATTTTTTCTAAATATTTTATGACTTTTTAAAGTTTATTCCATACTAAAGGAAGAAAAATACTTTTAGAAAAACATAAAAATTTTACCGTAATTTTTCTACTGCGCTCCAAGTGTTTCCGTGCCAAATTCATTTGACAAACTTCGATTTGTTAGATAAACTTTAGTTTCATATACTATTAGTGCATACAGACTTATTTTATATGAAAGTATGTCATTATAATATAAGCATGTAAAGCTTTTTTCTGTGATAGATAAAAAAATTACAAATTTATAAATTTTAGATCTTGATTTGTTCTAGATCTTAAAACTGTTGATAAAGGATTATTTGTACAGTAAATTCTCATTCCGTGCCCAATTTCATATGTATATAGGTCAACAGGTAGCATTTTTTTTAAAAAATGCGGCAAAAATGAAGCATTAACACTAAAATCTTTTGATTTTATTTACTTAGAAGTTTTTGGCCTGGATATTTGAAGTCAATTTCACTTTGTTACCTCCACGCGTTCTCGAGGAAGACGGTCAGGCTGAAAGACAGGCAGATCGGCAGGTGTGCCACAATATTTTTTTGAGGTACAAAACCTACTAAACTAAATATTCTAATTCGTTCCTGTTTTTATAGCGTAAATATTAAGAGCTTCAGAGATATTTAGTTAATAAAATAGCTTATGCGTAAGCAGACAAGTATTGTACGAGTTCGAGTAAGACAATATAACAACTAAATAACATATTACAATTTGTATTGATATATGCTTAGGAAGTGATGACATAATATACTAAATCCATTATTTTTTAAGAAATAAAATAAAATATATAACAAAAATATTTTATTACTAATGTATTTCAAATCGGAATTTGTGTAATATTGGAAATATTGATAGCAATATTGGAAAAAAATATATAAAAAAATACATTTTATTAAAAATTTCTCATAAATATTTATTTACTGAAGTACTTTCAATTAGAAAAAGTATTACAGGCGTGTTGTGTAACATTAAAATGAGGTGAGTTAACCCAAATGTTCTAAAATATGATCAAATAAAAAGTATATAAATTGCAAACTAATAATATGCTAGAGGGTAGGAATATGTGTAAGCGTACGGGTACGAATACGCGTAAGGTGTGCCATAAGAAGCAACGTAGGCCGGTGCATAGTAGCCGTAGTCGAGAAGAACCTGCGGCTTGGCTACAGCTGAACCAATCAGCAGTATGGCGGCGATAAGAAGCAACATCTGCAATAGTAATAACAACAATAATTCTTTATTGTACATGTAAACAAAATTACAATGAGGACATTGTATGGGCCATATGTGATATGGTTATATAAGAAAGTGAAATAATTCATACAATAGTAGGTATATCAATGTTCAGCTTTCAAAGGCTAAGCAATATGTATTTTTTTCAATAAATACATTTTATTTAAATAAATTTTAAAACATGTCGCTCTTCTATATAAAATAAAGCTACAAATAACAGTGCAGTACCAATAAAGAATATTGGTCATTTCTCGACAAAATTCATTCTACTTTAATAGAATAAATTGAATAATCTCACATCGTTCCTGTCACATTATTGCGTTTCATCTGTAAAATTTTTATCCTCATGCCAGCAAAGAAGTTTCACTTTAAAAATAACTATTGCTTTTCTATCTAAACTGTATTTTGAGAAAAGACGCTGTGTTTAAAAATGTATGCACGTACGCTCTGGTACGATATTTTTCTATTCTAATGTTGATAGTAGCCTTTATTGAGCTGATAATCTATACTTTTAAAAAATTTTGATTCATGCTACTTTTCTATTGAGCTGAATATATTAAGAATTTGGAGGAAACATATATTGGATATATTTATTGAAAACAAAAATTAAGTTATAATTAGATTAAGTTATATAATATATATTTTTCAGCTTTGTGCTTTGTCCCTTATAACAGGATAGATACAAAGAACATAGTGTTGAAACACTCTGTTCTCCACTTTAAAAACGAATTCGAAACCTACGCGCTATGGTTGTGGGTTCGATCGTGACTCACTATTTTTATTTCTTCAGCCTTGAAAAATAATGCACAGAGTATTCGACTACTAAATTCTCTTTGCCTAATCTTTTAATAGCGTTGACTTAAAAGTTACATTTATATATATATATACATATATATATATATATATATATATATATATATATATATATATATATATATATATATATATATATATATATATATATATATATATATATCAAAATCAACTTGATATATATATATATATATATATATATATATATATATATATATTATATATATATATATATATATATATATATATATATATCAAAATCAACTTGATACGTGGTCTTGAGAAAAATGGTCTTGACAGACTGACAGGCACACAGACAACAAAGTGATCCTATAAGGGTTCCGTTTCCCTCTCAAGGTACGGAATACTTAAAATATTACTTTTAATACAATTATAAAATGAATTCTTACCAATTTACACATCTTGATTTACAAATAAAAAGTACGCGTTTTAATCAACTGATCTGGTCTAGAAACGCTAGACGTGAACGTTGTCAGTGGCTGTGGCTCTAATGTCGCTAACTTCAATAACTAATTCTTATATAGATGTTCGAAGTATAATATTTTGTTCGTGATTGGAAAAACTAATCACCACAACGTCTTCGACGTTCAATGATGCCGGACATAAATGTTATTCACAATGTCGCATTAAGCGTTAAGAGCACTATGTCATTTCCATATTAAACCCGGATCATTGTAACAATGGATACGTGAATGATTAAGTCACTTATTGTATCTGAAATAAAACAAAATAAGTATGATTTACCAGGCAAAAATCCCTATTTAAATGTACGTAAGGTACTTAATAATTAATGTTACAATAAAATTATTTAATTACTAATAAGTAGTTGCCCGCAATCTGTTTTGTATGGTATTTTTGCTCTTCGCCGTCCCAAATTAACCCTGTGCCCTGTGTAATCGAAAGTTGGAAACCCAAATAATTAAAATGAAAATCGGCTTTACTACAAAGGTGCTTACTTCAAATTTATATCATTATATAAACTCCTTACGAGATAATAAAATGTTCTATACTCTGAACAATTTTTAATACGTGCTACGCCATTTTCATACAAGTATATTTATTGATCTGATATCTTAGTTCTACATCAGACGAACACCAGGTTTTTGGGCTTCTTACATAAAAAATTTAAAATATTGATTATTACAAAATATTACAAATTTTGTTTAGGTGCCATTAGGTCTAGTCTCTTACATTTCCATATCAGAGGTTCTAGACGTGTGAGATAACTTTTTTCCAGTTTATATATATACTTTATTTCACAAAAAAAAATAACATAGCAGGTGATTACAAATACAGTAATAGAGTTTACAAAGGTGGACTTATCTATAACGGAGATTTCTTCCAGCCAATCTGTGGAAGTGGGTGAAGGTGATTAAAATAGCGAAGTGACAAAAATGTGCAATACAATGTAGAATTCAATTTAATTTATAAATACTTATAACATATTTCTATATACATATAAACATACATATACACATACATACACACAAATAAATATACATACATAAATAAATATATACATAAAGAAATAATAATAATAGAAACAATGTTTGATGTTTTTACAATCTGGATTTAAATGATATTAACGATAGGCTCTCTTATTTTGGCTTGAGAATTCTGTTCCACACCGATGCGGAGGTAGTATACGGAGGTGTACTTTTGTAGGAATTAAGGCTTAAACTCGAATGGGTAGGCAGAAATAATTAAGTGTCAAGAAACTAAAATCTTAGTGGTCCAACCGAATTTAAAAAAAAACATTGAGTAACGAGACTTTACGAAACCACAAATAGAACAATTATGCCTTGCCCCGGGTGGAGATTGAACTCGTACCCATCTCGATGGCAGTAAAACGCTGCGCCACTCCGCCACCATGGGTTAATAAAAGTTTAATTCAAATCCGTGCAGTAGATCCGTACATGTGCGTTTGGCAAACAGATAAACAAAAAGAAAAAAAAAATTGTCAATACAATCATAAAATATATCAAACAATTTGTAATTATATTATATTGGCATCTATTTAAACTATGGAAATAAACATTGTATATTTTTTATATTATAAAATTGCTATTAAAAAATGTGCCACTGATACTAAGTGAGAATGGAATGAAATTACCTTCACTTGCGAGTTGCAAGTAATGGACGAAAACTATCCTATATTGTATAAGGCTTCAAGCTATGAGCATGCCATATCTAACCCACTTCTTTTCCATAGTTACCAGTAATGAAAAAAACATGGACTACTGGGTTAAAAACACTGAGACTGTAAGTTAATAAGTGGTTTTTGCTTGATTAGGGGCTAAATAAGCAGACAGAAACTCTGCTGTTCTTTAGCTTCTATTATTGATATACTAAAACACACAATTAATATATTTTTTAATCTTTTATGTACTGAATTGACTTTTCTATCCTTTTATTACTTAGTATAGAAAAGAGATTAGTGTATTTACATCTGAATATATCTGAATATATTTTTCCATTAAAAATTTATTGTACTTAGTATAGAAAAGATGATATTTAATTATAAATATTTTTTCACACAGCACAGCTATAAATAGCCAGAAGATAATAACGATAGCAAACGTCGCAAGGATAGGCAATTATAAGCCACCTATCAAAGAGACGTGAAGTCGCCCCGTAGTATTTTTGTAAGGGAGAAAACCTTCAAAGGTACGCTCCTTACACAGGTTTCCTTTTTAAAATATGACATTTTAGATAAATAAACAATCCTACAGATACTTTATATCCTCTTTATATCATATATCTGCCTTCTTAGCGGATGAATATAATACTTAAATAAAATATGTTTATGGAAAATTATATTACTGCTTGTTTTTTCAAAAATTGTATGCTAAAATACAATATATACAATGACTATTATTTTTTTATTAGCAATAGGTTTTTATGTAAAAGTTATTAGTATCTAACTAACTGCTATTGAGACCATCGTGTCTCACAGTGTTTGACTGTAAACGCAACTCCCACTGGAGGACAATGAATTCATTTTCATTTTCATGAATGTCTTAACACTAGGTTCCCTCTGCCTACCCTGCTATATGTGGTATACAGCCACAATGATTTAGCATCCATAAATTTAAATTAACTACACTTTGGTTCACTAACATAAAATTAATAAGACTAAATACCTATACCTATAACTGATTAATTTAATCCTATAGGGATAAAGATAATCACGCACGCTAGTCGATTAGGGTCAGTTAAAACATCACATTACCATTAAAATTTAGGCAAGATGTATAAATTTGCTGTGCATATATATATATATATATATATATATATATATATATATATATATATATATATATATATATATATATATATATATATATATATATATATATATATATATATATATATATATATATATATATATACATATATATATATATATATATATATATATATATATATATATATATATATATATATATATTATATATATATATATATATATATATATACATATATATATATATATATATATATATATATATATATATATATATATATATATATATATATATATATATATATAATAAAAGGATAGAAAAGTCAATTCTGTACATTAAAGATTTAAAAAGAAGATTTATTAGGTCTGTTAATATGTTGATAGTAGAAGCCAACAATCCACTCAGCAGAATTCTTGTATTTCCATCTGTCTGTCTGTCTCTCTGTCTGTTTATTTGGCCTCCAGTCACGCAAAAACTACAGGACAGAAATGAATGAATTTTTGTAGGTATAGTAATAGCTTACAGTCCCGACCCGCATAAATTTAAGTTTTTATCCTGGTAATCCATGCTATTCCTGGAAATTAAATGAAAAAGTAATCAAATTAAAATACTGAAATAAATGAAAAGAAGTGAGTTAGATTTGGCATGCTAATAGTTCATAGCCTTAAACAATATATATAGGATCGTTTTTATCCTAATATGCAATGCAAACCTCGAATGAAAAATAAAAACAGAGACGATTAAATTACGTCGATTACTTGCAAGAAAACGTAGTTCTATTCCAAAGTGGCAAATGGTAAAAGTATTTTTATTTAAAATTTAAAATATAAAAACATTTGAAAATAATTTCCACAGTCTAGATGTCACAGTAACAGTTACAAGTCATTTGAACAATTATTAGAGTGATATTTAGCAATCAGAAGGTAATTTAGTAGTTTTCGATAGAATGTCATCAACTTCAAATAATTATAAATAAATATAATGTGTTTACAAATCTATAGTAATATTTTATAATATCTGTAAACAGATGTCGTTATTCATTGTAATAAAATTTCCGCATCACGCTGGCGGGATTTTTTATTTGTATTAATGTCAATATATCTTAAATACACCTGCATACCATAGATGAAATTAACGTAGTATGAAAGTATTGAAAAGTCAAAGTCAGAAAAGAAACTATGTTAAAAGATTTTATCTATCGTTATAGTTATTATAAATATAAGCTAAACTAAGCATTTGATTTTTTGTCCGTATGCTTGTTTATTTATTCGCGAATCACGTAAAAGCTACTGCCAAAAAAAGGGAAATTGATGAATTTCAGTATTTCAACAGTTTTCTTAAAAAAGAAGTACTTTGATTACTGCTCTCTACTACAGAATGAATAAATTTTGACAGCTTAAAACCTAAATCAACATATAGAATAGTTGTCTTCCTAGCGTTCAATGGGGTTTCCGTAGAAAAAAATAGACATATTTTAATTACGTCAATTACTAGCAAGTGAAGCTAAATTATATAATAGATTTTGTCAAATAAATTACTTAATAATAATGTTAAAATTTTTTAAACATTGACAATGTTAAAAATAGAATATATAAGTAGTACATTTGTCAGGACTAGAATAAAGAACGCCAAGGAAGGGGGGTATATTTAAAAATAAAAAATATCGGTCCAGTGCGAGTAGTACTTTAGTACTCGCGTACCGAGGGTTCCGTGTATACTGTAAGTTCTAAGTCTAGGTGAATATGGAATACAACTAATAAGAGTCGACATTAATTTTGTATCAAATGAATTACAGTATAAATTTTTAATGGTCTTTATCTGGGATATATGTATATCCCAGATAAAAACCATTAGATAAAATTTAAATTTAAATACATAAATTTAATCTTTTTTGGTAGTTTTCCTTTGTATTTTTACTATAAGCTCTAACTTATTGCCAGATTTCACAACTCTAGGTTTTGATTATGCGACGATTTTCATACAAAATGCAATAAATTAAGAATAATCGTTCATATCTTTAGATTGCGTTGACATAGAAGTTTGATTTTTACTGTGCCTTAAGAGGTCATCGGTTTGGATATTTGATATCAATTTCAGCTTGATTCTTCCTCGTGATTTGAAGAAAATGGTCTTGACATACAGACAGACTCTGTTGTCCAGAGTGATTTAAAAAAAATGAGTGATCTAAAAATAATTAAATTTAATTCTGTTAATTATGGTGTTCCAATAAATAAAAAATAAATAGTGTTAGTACGATTTTGAATTTCAAAATCAATTGTGGGAAGTGGAAAAGCTAGAACATAATCTGCTTACAGACTATATGTTAATTACAAATACGTTTACGCTATAATATATACATGCAAAAAACATATAGGTACATTAATCACTATTTTTAATAACATACAAGAGTGATTAAAAAAAACGATGTGAAAATCAAATTGCATTGTTATGTAGGAATAAAATTTTAAAACGACCGCGATCTAGCTAACATAAGCGGGCGAAGCCGCGAGCGGGTCGCTAGTTTTTCTATAATCGTCTAGGTTTGACGCGCAAATTACAAATATATGATATTCTGACAGGGCAAAAAATAAATAAATTAGAATGACGATTGAAAAATGAGGATTAAATAGGACTCCCTGTATTTCAGGTCACCAGGTCCCCCACTCATACATCTACATAATTATTAATATTAGATTAAAATACAATAGTATACATAGGTATACGACGCGTAAATTGTAGGTATAGGTATGTATGTATGTATGTGAGTGTGTGCTTTTGTGGTTATTGAACATGGGTGCAGAGTACACCATTTTTGGAGTTGCGTATCACAAAAAAAACGGAACCTTTTTAGAACCATTTTATTGTCCGTCTGTCAAGACTATTTTTTCAAAATCGAATGGTGCTATCACGCTGAAATGAATATCAATTATCCAAGTCGATGACATCTTGAAGCACAGAAAAACTAAACTTCTAAATCAACACAATCAAAATATATGAGCGTTTTTGCTTCATTTTTGAAGTGAACCTTTTTTATGCTTTTCTTGCATATATATTTAACATTTTACTGCATTATATAGGAATGAACCAAGAAAACAGAGGAACCTCATTCTAAATTTGGTATTAAAATATTTACTTTGGCAAACCATATTGTTCAGCCTTTTCCTAACAGTCCTTGATGGTTGGTGGGTATTCAAGGGATGTTGTAAAGAACTGTCGGGTCGTTAACAACCCGCATGACTTGTGCAGTTCATGCATAGGGAAAAGCTATAGGTAGGAAAGTTGCCACCTTGAATATAGTCTGTCGAGCTACTTCTAATATGACTACGTATAATTTGGCTGCTCCACCCCGAGGCGTAATGCAGTATGTCAACAAACACTGGAAAAAACCGTAGTATACCGTTATTATTACATTAAGGTAGCCTTATTCTAGAGTGGTAAAGTTAAGTTAAAATCTATAGGTGTTAACCTAGATACTTCATATGAGTAACTGATTCTTTGGATGTATATGAGCAAGAACTTCGTGCAGAAGTCATGCCGTGGTTTATGTATAGTTTGTAAAGTTCTAGCGGCTTATGCAAGTTACGGATGGAAAAAGATATGAATTGAGTTTTAGTGGTATTTCCTATTAAAAGATTGGTTTTCAGTCAATTAACGACATAATTGATTCATATTTCTGCATGATTAAAATTCTTCCATCCAATATCAGTATTATCAGTCCATATGCTATTCCAAACTACCTTCATATTATATTATAATAATCTATCAAATCTTAATCTTTAATCAAGTCTCAAAAGAATTAATAGCATGATACAATAGCGAAATTAGAATGATTTTAATAACAATTTTTTTTTCTGATCAAGAACTTTCGATTAATTTAAAAGTAAACAAAACACGTACAAAATACGAGTATGTTTTACTTTTTGTAATTAGAATCAAAATTAGCAGTTTGCAATAAGGGTACATTTTTTATTTTGTAATGTAACTTTATGGCATCATATCTCATGAAATATCACCGAAAAATTAAACCAATTGTGGGAATGTGATGCTTTTTATGTAAATTAATGATATATAAATTATTGGCAATGAAAGTTGAGAGGCTTTAGAAATATACTAAATTAACTTTACTATGACGAGTTGTTTTCTTTGGATCTTGCCTTGAATGGACCACTAAGTTGCTATCATTGGATTTAGAAACATTTGTAACAACAAACATGGTCCAATGGAGGTGACTCAAATGAAACACAAAATAAGTATTATTTTTTATTCAAAAGTTGAAAGATGTTTGTGGCTCTTGGATGACAGAGATCTATATCTGGATGGCTCTTAATGAATGCATAGTACAATTTTTTCCCTGCAGCTTCTTTGGTTTTATTAAAACTATGCTCAATTTTATTTTTCTTAGCTAATTGGAAGACAAGCTCTCTGACATCTTAATACCAAAAAAGAATTCTCCATTTCAACTAATGACATGAAAATATGACCGCTTAATTCAGTTTCTAAAAGCTTTAAGGAGACCTCCTTTTGACCTCACTATCTGAACTTCTTCGATAACTTTTTGGTATTTCCCGACCAATCTTCTTTTTAATGTGGCTTTTGGAATGCCATAGATTCTACTCGCTTCATTTATTCTAATATTTTTTTCTGTAAGATTCTATGGAGAGTTTCACACTAGTTTCATTTCGAAATATTATTTCCTTTTCTTTTCCTCTGCCGACAAAAATCTTTGTTTTTAACTTTGATATTACATTTTCAATATTGCTGGAGTGTATAAGATGTTTTATTATTTTGAATAAAAAGTAAACGTACTTTAGAAAATTTGTATTTGTAACTATTGCAATAAGAAATTCACCCAGGTAAAACATTTCTTAGAATGATGCTAAGTGAAAATAAGTAATTCGCTAAGTTTCTTTGATTTATTCTTTGTTTATTTGACCGGTCTAATAATGGCGTCACCATTAAGGTCCATTGATGGCAACTAGGCATATCGACAGAACGAAAGCAGGTATTAAAAAACCTGCAAAAATAGGTAAAAAACTTCATAGTCTCTGTAAGCGCAGATAAATTTGCTATTCTAATCTAATACAATCATCAAACATGGATAAATACAATGCTACTTACATCAGTTTGTTGATGGTTCGATTTTTATATCACGGTCACCACTGACACAGGTACACATATTACTACTTACAACGTGACGCGGCATGCTGAGGTTTGGCGGGTGGGCAACGGGCTCGGTACTGTTGCCTTGTAATGTATTTAACTTACTGTACCATCTATAGTTTTTGAAAAAAATTAGGTAGTCCAATCAAAGAGCCGGTCCAACGATCGCAACCGGAACGCACCAATTCGAATAATTAAAAAACTGATTTAGCTATACGTTCAGTCTGTATGTCATGTATGACTACATAATTTAAATTTGAGGCTGTTGCTTTATTAGAAGCAATCCTGGTCACATGACTTTAAACAGACTGATATTTATACTGACTCTTTAAGCTGCCTTTTGGCTATAAGGGGGAATAAGGTCTTCCATTATTATCCGGATAGGTGAAAAATTATACGCATGTCATCTGAAGGGTTGGGTGTTACTTTCGCATGGACTGCAGGTCATTCTGGAATCAGTGGGTATGAAATTGTGGATACAAAATTTGCCATCCAGTGTGGTACTTTAGATCATTTTTCTAATTCGGCCCAGGAGCTGTTGTCTCATGCTTTTACTCATTTGGATAAGTCCCGGAATGAATTCTAAGATGCGACGCATCATCAAATGTCTCAGAAAGGTAAGTACTATGTATCTATTCCACCTATTATCCCAAGGCGACCTTGGTTTTATTCTCAAAAATGTATTGAACGCAGGATTATAGCGACAATTTCTCGTTTGCACCTTGGGTATGCTTGTACGCCTGTGCATCTGGGCAAGATTCACTGTGTGAATGTGGCCTAGACGAAGGCTCCGCCTCCCACATCCTTTTCACTTGTTTTAAGTTAACCCATCCTTTATGTAATGTCCTTCCTCACAAGGTCCCTTAATGTCCAATGTTTGTGTTAAGTCCTTTATGCATAATTTTTATGTAAATATTTTAAATATAACAACATTAAACTGTAAATAAATAAACATGTTTGTAAAATATTACTTTTATTAATCTAAACCATGTTGTGTAGACAATTAATTATTTTGTTATAGGTGATGGCTGTAATTGGATCTTTTTTAAACATTCCCCATGTGTAATGTTATTTCTTTTTACCGGTTAACCTCCTTCGTGTTCTCCATACAATTGGCGTGACATTGGTGAAGTGATTTATTCTCAACTGACACGTTCGGGACGCGATATTTAAAGAACTTAACTGAACTGCATAATTGAAAATTTAAGAAATTAATAATATTTTTAGAAAAATACTTATAAAATCATTTAAAATTTTAATGTAGCAGGATTTAAACCCGCGCCTCTTGGAATTTGCCCAAGCGCTCTGATCTGATCTAGGTCGAAATTCTTATACGGTCATTATAATTTAGTAGGTTGTTGGCATCTTTGTACGGAAATTATTACAAATTCCACTTACCAAAGATTATTGCTAAGAATGATAATTTGGCAAGAGAGAATGCTATTTATTTAACAAGAAAAGAAATACATATTTTACTAATTTCCAAGAGGCGCGGGTTGAATTTTTTTACCTTATACAAAAATAATAAAAATATTATTTTTTGAAATAGAAAAGATTATATTGCAATGCCAAATTTTGTACTGAAAGACAATTGTGAAGAAATTAGTTGTAATATTAATAATATGTCTAGAGATTCGCTTCATAGGACGGGAATTATTATTTATAGCCAGCAAGGAGGATAAATTGTTAGTGGATAAATAAAAATGTATTATAATATCTATTTTATGTTATTGTAGAATAGTATAATTAGCAAAATATCAATAAAAAAGATAAAACGTTTAACATTAACAATTTTGTTAAAACTTAATCATCATTAACTTTTTGTCGTATATTTCGCTTAGAACTATTTAGTTTTCGCTTTTTGAACTCAACAGGACCTTCCCCAAGTGACTCTACACGTCTCTCTTTAAATTGTATTATATCTGGTTCAACAACAACAGGTGGAGGTACAACTTCTTTTTCGATTTTTGGTAATTGTAAATCAACTGTATCTTTGGGCCTGTAAAGCAATATAAAATATCATCAGTCGCACTCAGACATCATAAGCGTTTTACTTACATAGAAGTAATACTAAGACTCATAATAAAATTAATTTATTCAATTAATATTGTTAATTTAAGAGTCTAGTTGAATTATATCAAGTTATATAGAAATTGTACACTGTCAAAAGTAAACTTTATTATAAAAAAAACACTTTAAATATCAAGCTATGTACATGTAATGAGAACTTTAAATATACACAATTTGTAATTGAACATATGCATGCATGAACTTAATTCCTTTCTTATCATAAGAATAATTTTTAGTTGAGAAGGTTTGTTGCTAAACACATCTTTAAAATGTTGCAAGCAAAATTGTAAGTATCCATACACATCTTCAATAATAATAATAATTAATATAATTTTAATATTAATTAATATAATAATAAATAAATAACAAGGCATTTAATTCTGTCTCCATTGCAAATGAAATGCAATGGAATAAAATCTTGTAGTGTGTGTAAGTGTGCATCCTCCTCAGTAAGTATATATTGTCAAATATTTAATAAAGTAAAAGAGATTAATAAAAGGACCTTGGACTACAAGACTTCTAACATTAACCACACACATTTACAATCTATTTAGTAATGTTAGTTTTTGCAATGTAACCACAACCAAGATTGATGTGTTAACACTTTGTTCTGGGTCTGCCACTGCTTCTCTTTCCATCTGGTTGTTTTGTTATTTCAAGTATCCATCGCCTAAATAATAATATTTCCATTTAAGATACATTGAATTTACTAACATACTAACCAGGAATAGGTTGAGTGAATTTGTATACTGTTGAAGTCGCAGCAAGAGGCAAAAACAAGACAGCGAAAAATCTCAATAGATTACTAAAAGATCTCGACCTGTCTAGAAATATTTATTTATTTATTTATATATACAGCTTTTTCCTAGGTTAGGTTTACAATAAATATATATATTTTAAATTAATTGCTATATTTCCTTCCTAGATTGTCTATGACAAAAGCCTCTTCGAGGAGTTTTCATCTTCGTCTGTTTTTTGCTTCTCTTGTCCAGAACTTTATCTTTCTACTTTGTCTTGCTCTCTTCCTTTTTCCTTCTTTTAGGTATTTTTTTCTGTCCATTTATCTCATCCTTCAGTCCTTCTCTAATCATATCATATGTTGACGGTTTTTGCGATTCCTATTACTTTAGCCTTCTTCCATATGCTTGTTAGTCTCACTTTATCTTTTAGTTTCAGGAGTAGCATACTTCTCTCCATGTTGTTCTGGCAGAATTGAAGTTTCTTGAGGTTTTTCGTTAGGGCCCATGTAGACAGGAATTAAGAACTTTAACTATTACTAATTCTTTTTTAGAACATATTACGAACGCGGCACTAGTCATGTTAAAGTAGGTTTATGTATCTATTTATAACTTGTACAAAATGTACAGTAAACATGACAACAAAATAAAATGCAATAAAATAAACAAAATAACTTACTCTTTTTCTACAGGTTTCCAAGATCCATAAGGTTTATTTAAAGGCACAGGTCCAAAAGGCACATCCACCTTAGTAAGTGGTTTAATTTTTTCAACTGCTAAGTCCTTCATACTTTCTCTTGCTATGTGAGCTTTTACCTCATTTATGGCCTCTTTTTGTTTTTCTTTCCTGAAAATTATAATTCAAAGATTAAGATTATACATACACACACTCATACATACATACATACATATCTTCACGCTTTATCCCTAGCGGGGTAAAGAGAACGGAACGCCAACCGCTGCGGTCCCTGCATACCTTTTCGCCTCGTCTACTGTCATTAACCTCTTCATACATGCTCTCCGGGGCGTCCTCGTGGTTTTTACGTGACCTTCCTCCATTATCTTCGACATTGTGTTTTCGAAGGTCAACCAAGGTCTCCCCGTACCTCTCTTACCATTCACTTTTGCGTCATATATCTTTTTTAACATTCTTTCATCACTCATTCTCTCGACGTGCCCAAACCACATGAGCACATTCTTCTTCATTCTTACTATGACATCCTCGCTGATACCTACCATTCTGTGTATCTGACTTAAGCTTAAGACTTAGCTTAACTGACCGAATCCGCATTCATCTTTCTTTTATTTTTCTTCTCCAATACCCATGTTTCAATGCCATATAACTCTCTCACCAGTCTCAACAATGTAGCTAAGGCACCGTTAATTATGTTACCGGCAGCAATACATCTGACTTTCCAGATCTATTTCATATCTTCCATCTCTTCTTAACATACTTCCCAGGTATGTAGTATACCTGGGAAGTATGTTAAGTACAAGGGAAGTTGTGTGTGGGAAGTATGTTAAGTACAAGGGAAGTCGTGTGTGTGAAGTATGTTAAGTATTCCTTCACTTAACCCTTGTCTTACAGATTATGATTATGATAGGAGTAATGTAATCTCACATTAGATAAATATACTAAGATGACTTTTATGTGGACTTTCAATTATTTTTGATCAATGTTTAATTGTTGGAACTTAAAAGAAAATTGAACAGTAATAAAACATATAAACAGAGATACACAAATAAAGATTAAAGTGTATTTTTAGTAAAAACAGTGCATGTAAAGTTTTTAGTTCCTATAAACAATTATGCGGATATTCATGTATGGTCTGGTTAACTGCATTTCTACTGTTCTGGATCATATTTAAAGTGATTATGAAAATGAGTACTTAAGTATTTTCTTTCTTTTATTTTCTTCCTTCTTATCGATTTTATATTTTTCTTGTTCTTTCAGAGATACATAATTATCTGGAGGATCCCATGTAGTTTCTGAAAATTAATGAACAAAATGGCACAGAGTTGTCAAAAGTAAGTAACTAAAAGTATAATAATAAGAAAATAAATAATTATATTAAAAATGTATTATAACTTATATGTAATATAAATGTTAGACTTATAATTGGGTATATAGTGCTAGAGCACAAAAAAAAGCTGTTACTCTTCAAAGTTTTATTTTTTTTATAATCAGGAAATTAAATATTGCTATAAATGTCACTTTCATACATAGAACTAGAAAGAGATTGAAATAAAATAGTAAATGACACTAAAATAAAAACATAACAAAAACATTTAAGTAACTGCACATGACAAAAATTACAAACCATTTGTCTGAATATTCCAGAAATAGGAGCTTCCATCTTCATTTTTAACTTCCTTCCAGTTCACTGTTTCCTTTACACATACATCACCAATTACAATATCCTTGCTACTGTTGCCTTGTTGTCCTAACATTTCGTTTATACTCTGGAATAACAAATGTTTTTTTTATGAAAGTATTTACATACTTATTATATTAAATACTTAAATGACTTTGTTTCAAATAGAAATCCTCTCCTAAACGAATGTAGAATTTCACCAGTAGGCATAATAGTTTTAGCTTAGTATAATTTGCCACTCACTCACATTAGCTTTAGTTACAGAAGAGTTAAATATTAAGACTATAATTCAAATTGAAAATGTATGCTGCTCTTACTTGTGAAGTAAAATCAGCATTATTTTGAACATCTTTTAAGTAAGCACTCATTCCAGCAGCTTCCATTTTCTTGATTTCGTCATCTAACTTTTCCTTCTGTTTAAATTCTTTTGCACTGCGTTTGCTAAGTTGAGATATATGTTTTTTGACACTTTCTTTATGGCGTTTACCATTTTCGTGGAATGAAATAGACTGAAAATAAGAGTTTTATAAATATGATACATATTATAATTAGTCGTGGTAGTGTATAATTTTTTAAAACTCACAACTTTATTATCAGCAAACCAGCACTTGCAAAATTCACAAAATTTACGCTCTTGCGATTTCCAGTAAGTAGCCCTAAAAATAAAAAAAAAATGCGGTTAAAAGAATAAAAATGTTTTTGACAATAAAACATGACAACAAAATGTAATGTACATATTTGTAAGACGTAAATAGATATATATTTTTCCTCTTTTATCAATTTTATAATATTATGAATAAATCATAACAAATGTAAAACATTCTGCGAAATTAAAACGCTGTTCGTCAACGCTTGCCACTTGATATTTGACAAACTGATAATGACAATCGACGAAATACAAATTAAAAGCAAAACATCATTCGTCTATGAATCTATGACCTGCGAATGAATTAAGAATCATGCAATTTATACAAAGAACGATAACATAGACAACAACATAATTAGGCAACAAAAGAAAGAAATAATTTTAAGTATTGTACGTATATTGATTACATGTCACAAGTTGTTCGGAAAGTAATTTAGTATTTTCCCAACTTCACACCTAAGCCGGGCAACAAAAGGCTATTTAGAAAATTTCACACTAAAGCCACATAATAATTATATATTTTGAAAGTATATATAGTATATATGTATATATATATATATATATATATATATATATATATATATATATATATATATATATATATATATATATATATATATATATATATATATATATATATATATACATATATATATATATATATATATATATATATATATATATGTATATATATATATATATATATATATATATTTTGCTTGATAAAAAAATCATTTGACCCAACCCAGTAGTTTTTTTTAGTGCTCTATCAAATACGGAAAGTAAAGAGGAATATTTGCCATGTTTTACTTTTTTGTTATAGAAAAAGTAAAAATACTGTTCAAACAAGACAAAAATTATCATTGCATTTCATACAATATAAGTGCCATGACCACGAATTTAAGCTTGGCAACTTTTAATGGTTTTAATTTTCATTGACCAATAATCATGAAATTCGCACAGCACTCTTCGTGCGTGAGTATCATTCACACATGATCGGTATATATTTAAATTGAAAAATTATGTATTGCACATATTTCTAAGAGACAACACACATAATATTAAATATTTACGTAGAAGGAATCTAATGTTACATAATCTATACATCTTTACATATAAACAAAATTGCAGATAAAATGTTGCATATAAATATTTAATTATAAAATGAAAATTCATTTTACAATTATATATTTTTCATTATTTTCCATAGAAAAGATGATTTAAAGAGAAAAAACTTTTAAATATAATACATGTATATTATAATAGGGTAAATCTGAGATCAAGCGGGTGTAACTGCGACTTTATTTATGAAACAGTTTTTACACGTAAGATTAAATGTTCATTAAAATTATATAGCAAAAAATGTTTATTACATATGAAATTAATATAAAAATTTATTATATATATTAACTTAATTATTATTTTTATTTTAATGTACTAATAATGATCGATAAAAAATTACAATGTCTATGCTTTAAAATAAGTACAAATTGTTTTATTTGGTAACACATTTGCTTGCTTACTTTGTGATGTCGTCTTCGGGTATCGAGTGTCGTCGTCTTTTATAAAGTTTTATCAAGGTGATTTTTGTTTGTTGAAATACTTTCTTTGTCCTTGTTATTATTTTAAATCATTAATATTTACTTTATATTTCTTTTTAGAACATACAGCGTAAAAAATAAATAATTGCTTAAATTAAATTCATTTTAGGGCGGCCATATTAAAAATAGTAGTTCGCTTGTAAATGCAATCCATGTTAATCTTTATCATCAACTGTTAATTGTATATGACTACTTAAAGCCATTTTCATATTAGAGCTTATCTTTGTCCACATAACTTTAGTTATTATTTATTTCTAATATTGTTTTAATTATATTTGGGCTTCACTTTGTATATATGTTATGTATAGGTATACACTGCTTGTTGACGCGTCTCGTAATCTCTTTTCTTTGGTTCTTATCGAGAATTGATTTAATAATTTGCTTGTTTTGTTACAGATATTTCCGGACAAGTTGATGAACGTGATATACTTCTTAAATAGCTTATGTATCTTAAAGTGACTTGTGAAATTTGTTTAGTGTTGGACTTTAGTAAAGACTTCTTGAGTTTCTAAGTTTAGTCACCCCTTAAGGGATATTTGGCAAAATGATGACCGAAAATAGGATTAGCACCAGTAATCACGTCGGAAACATGAGCAATCAAAAAGGGTAAGTAAAGTAATTTTGTTTTCTCTTTGTTTTAAGCCAGCATACTTTCACTTTAAAATGCTATTTTATCATAATTGCAGAGATGTCGATAAAACAGTGGACGATATTGGGTGGAAAGCAAAATTAAAACTACCCCCCAAAGACCGACGAATTCAAACCAGTGTAAGTTTTTAGATTTTGCCCCTAATGATGAATGATTGATTTAAATCCATGTTGCTTATTATACATCTTATAATTTTTTATTTATCCAATAGGATGTAACAGACACAAGAGGAAATGAATTTGAAGAATTTTGTCTAAAACGGGAAATACTTATGGGAATTTTTGAAAAGGGTTGGGAGAAACCGTCTCCAATTCAAGAGGCTTCAATTCCCATTGCACTTAGTGGTAAAGACGTATTAGCAAGAGCCAAGAATGGTACAGGCAAGACAGGCGCCTATTGTATTCCAGTCTTAGAACAAGTATGAATACTTTATTGTAACCATTTTATATCTTTGGTGCAAAATGTATGTATTGCATGCATTAACATACAAAAGTATGAACACAAATTATTTTATAGTAATAGCTAAGCTTAGATGTAAAATTCTGAATATTTTTTTAGTTAGTAACATTGTAAATGATGATACTTTTGGATTCCCCTTCACTTTCTTATAAGTGAGAAAAAACAGTACTGATTAAAAAGGTACTTTGTTTTGCTTAACAAATTCTTTTTACATTTTTATCATCAAAATGTATATACTATTATAGGTGGATCCAAAAAAAGATGCTATACAGGCTTTAATTGTGGTACCTACTAGAGAACTAGCATTACAAACATCTCAAATATGTATTGAGCTAGCAAAACACACAGACATTCGTGTTATGGTCACCACAGGTGGTACGAATCTGAGAGATGACATAATGCGTATTTATCAAAATGGTGAGTATAAGTTATTTAATATTTTCTAACTAATATATTTAAATATGATTAATAATATGACCAAATACATTCAACTCAATTTCAATTATTTAACATAGTTCTCTCTCTATTGATTTTGGTTATCTAATTTTAAATGAATTATTACATTTATCTAATTACTATATCTTAGACAAAAATAGTTGTGCATTCTCTAAGAATAACTTGTATCTTTAGACAGGCCAACTGTGAGTAATATAAAGTAAAATAAATGTAACAGTAAAATTATGTGTTAAATATAACTTTTTATAAATATGAAAAATCATATTTAAAAAAATTTAATTTACATGATGATCCATATATGACTAGATGATTTTGCATTATAGCTTTCATCATGTTAATAAGTATTGATTATTTCAGTTCAGGTAATAATTGCCACCCCAGGGCGTATGATTGATCTCATGGACAAACAAGTAGCAAAGATGGAGCAGTGTAGGATGCTGGTACTTGATGAAGCAGATAAGCTGCTTTCTCAAGATTTTAAAGGCATGCTGGATACAGTTATTTCACGGTTAGTAAATATTGTTATGTGATATTATTCATGTTTTAAATTGTACAAACCTTTTATTTTAAATTGATGTTCCAGTTCCTGAATTAGATATTAATTTCTTATAAATATTTTAGGCTACCTAAAGAACGTCAAATATTGTTGTTCTCAGCAACATTTCCACTAAGTGTAAAACAATTCATGGAAAAACACTTAAAAGAACCGTATGAGATAAATCTCATGGAGGAGCTCACTTTAAAAGGAGTCACACAGTACTATGCATTTGTGCAGGAAAGGCAGAAAGTACATTGTTTAAACACATTATTTTCAAAGGTTTGTAATATGATTATCATGTACAAGTTGTTCTTTTATTTTTTTCACTTCCCACCATATGAAACTTTTCCTCATTTTGGAATTATGTACTTAGTGGATGCTAGCAACTTGTTGACGTGGACTTAATGATCCTTGCCATCCTACATGTAGTCTGCTACCCATTTTCATTGAGATTCATTTATTGTATGTATTTCACATTTCTTCATGACAATGAAAACTGGTCATTATGATTAGTAATTATTACTGAAGATGCTTTTTCTTATTTTATAGTTTAACAAAACAACAAAAAAAGTTTCATTCACATCCTTACAGTAGATCCTAAGATGTGTGGGTAGAAACAGACAAACAAAACTTAAAAATCATAGATTCATATACATTTTGTGTTTTTACATCACCCTGCATCATTTTTGCATAAAAATATTTAATGTACAGACACATTTTTTTACTGTTTTATTATGATATACATTATAAGTCAGCACATTTATTTAGTCACAGTAAAACTAATTGTTATCGTGTCGTGTAAGTAAGGTCTGAACACAAATCTGATACTGTTTATGTAGTTAAGAGATAGTTTTTTAGCTTCCCTACAATCTATAACTATAACTGCATAGCTCATTCACTACTTTTACCGATTTTATATTATGTTGACTCATGTTACCCATATTTATGTTAAAACAATTAAATAAAGTCTCTAGCCTACCCATATTTATGTTAAAACAATTAAATAAAGTAAATTAAATAAAGATCTAGTTTCCGATCATCGTCGTCAGCTTGGATGGCTACCTATATATCTGTATGCTTACTCTTTATTCTATTCTTTATAATCCTCTTGCTCTCTTGTCTGAAAGATCATTTTCGTTTCGTTGGTTCGGATTCCTTTTAGCGCGAGGTCGAGGTCTAGTCTGCGCCTTAGTGATAATCTCTTTAAATTTACCTACATGTCATACTTATATTTATTCCAAACTAATTTCTTTACTGAAATCGCACACCTGTGGAATAAGGTTCCTATTGAAGTCGGACATTCCAAATCTCTATACTTATTTAAATAAAAAGTACCTAATTAAACTTAGAACAGTAAATTATATTTGACCATTTACATGTATATTATATTCATTTATTATGTATGTGTGTATATATCTATATCATTATAAATATTATATATCATATGTGAGTGTATTCACCTTTTCTTTCTTTTTTACAACTAGCCCTTTATTTGCCAAAGGTTGTCGTCCTTTGCATATATTTCATATTACTTTGTTTTATTTTGCTTCTTTGGTTTTTTTTTGTGTGCAATAAAGAATACTTTATTCTATTCAAAATGTTTCTATACATATAGAAAGAAATTATTATGATATGCATAAACTTAATAATGAGCATGTGCTTTATAAACACAACCTTAGTGTTACAATAGGTTATTGTTTGATATTGAATGATTGTTGAGACTTGAAGTTACATGCACAAAACCATATTCACATTTAACACCTATTCAACAGCAGCTCAAGTTATATTAAATATATGTTTTAATGTTTCTAATTGGCTATGATGCATGCTAGATTCACCAAATGTTATCTTTGAATCATACCACTACAATGTATGCTCCTGCTAAGCGCTAGAATCGTGAAATTATAAAAAAAAGAAAGTTTCACAAAAATAAATTAATATAAAGAAAAAAATATTTGCAGCTACAAATCAACCAGTCCATTATATTCTGTAATTCCACCCAACGTGTGGAACTGTTGGCCAAGAAGATCACAGAATTGGGATATTGCTGCTACTACATACACGCGCGCATGGCGCAGGCGCACCGCAACCGCGTGTTCCACGACTTCCGCGCGGGCCTCTGCCGCAACCTGGTGTGCTCGGACCTGTTCACGCGCGGTATCGACGTGCAGGCCGTCAACGTCGTCATCAACTTCGACTTTCCGCGCATGGCCGAGACCTACTTGCACCGCATCGGCCGCTCGGGGCGCTTCGGCCACCTCGGCATAGCTATCAACCTCATCACGTACGACGACCGCTTCGCGCTACACAGCATCGAGCAGGAATTGGGTACAGAGATCAAGCCGATCCCCAAGGTCATCGACCCCGCGCTCTATGTGGCGCGCGTGATGGAGGACGATGCTGATAAGTAACGCCGTCACACTGACGTGCCGCCGCTTCTTGGACTTGCTGACTTGGTGAAAGAAATTAGGATTAATATGCAAAAACAAAAAACTCATTTGTAAAGTGTAATGAATTTATTATAACGAAATGTGCGTGTATATAGTTTATCGTGAGACTTTTGAACCTGATAAGGGTTATTTTTAAAAGTGTACATAAACATCGGGACTTACGAAAGGCATTGCGCTCGTTGTCCATATTGGATTCTGTGCGCGGTTTCCTACGATTGTTAAAAAGTAAAATATTTATCTCAATATCCTACTTCTTGTGAGAGTCTATCTAAATTTGTCGGTGATCTTAACATAAATTGTGGTAGACTTTTGACAATGTGGAATACTTCCCTATCCATACAAATGCATTTGAGCTAGCACTAGTTTATTTTTTCTCAAAATTAATAATATTAATGCTTATACTGGGGTATGGGTAGGTGTAAAGTCTAGCTCAATTGGAACATATCGAAAAAATAATCATAATATAAATCAGCATTAATAGTGTTGTTTCTGGCCGCTTGAAACAATATTTGTAAACTTCAAACCGTTGTAAGAGAGCAGGTTAAAGCAGTATTTTGACAAAAATTTGTAATAAACAAACAGGCAATCTTAATAAATTATATGATGTCCCTGTTGTCATTATTTATTTGGACTTGAGGTCAATGCTGTTTTAACTTGATCTTTCTGATAATTTCATGTTTATTTATTAAGCGGTAAAGTCACAGTACTATTCGAAAAAAAACATCTTGGCTCATGAACGGGTTGTACAATATCAAGGAAAGATATATTTTATAGTTCATTTTTATTTGCAAAAGATATTTTCAAAACAAAACTATTTGCACGCATGTCAACCCCTTGTGCTAACACGAGACAGAATAAGAATAAATGTGGTAGAGTTGTAACTGTGACTGCTTAACAAAGTAGAGGAATAGCTTCATCATGTTACGGTTTGCATTATGAACATTGCTCTGCTTATTGGGAATGGAAAACGAGAGCATTTGTGTTCAATAAATTTGTCATGCTCTTGGGGGGGGTTTAAAATTCGGGATGTAACGTGAAGAGTAACTTTTGGTCACATGCTTTAACAAAGTGCTTCTTGAAGACTAATGACTGCCTGCCAATTCTGAGAAAATTAATTTATATAACACTTAAAACATATTTTTTTAAATTATTGTTAAAATATTAGAAGTGTTTTATTATTTCTTTTTTTACTTGATATATATATAATTCACAATTGTATTTTCCTGTAAGTTTGGTTATGTAAAAATTGAAATACCTGAATATCTGTGATATTAATTTCATCAAACGAGACGTAAGTCGTGATTGAAAAAGTCAACGAAATGGTACGCGAATTTACGAATACTGAAAAATCTCATCATAAACATTGTAGTTTTTATGTAATTAAAATTAATTTTTGAATTCAAAAAGTTACCAGGTACCAACTTTAAGTTGAGATTTAAAGATTCCAATGTTTCTCAGTTCTATGTAAGCTAAAATCTTGGTTATAATAAATGAACTGTGTATGTGATAAATTATCGTGATTTGTCTTCCGCTACTTTCTATACATCATATAGAATTTTTCATGTTGTGAGTAAGTGTTTGTATGTTAACCTTGGGGACAAAAACATACAAAAAAAATATTTAAAATCCAGGTGTAATTGCCACATTGGTAGGCATGTCAACTTTTGAATTGCAGGCACTACAATTGCATATCATACAGTTTTATAATTATTTTTTTTAATCATGTATCCAAAAATGGGACATAAAATCAATTGTTTTTCTTTCAAATTGGCACATCACAATTATTATATTTTCTTTTAAACTTCTTGCCTAAAAATTATTGTTATATTGAATTGTAGACTATACCTATAGAAATGTATGTATACAAAAACAACTGTTTCGAAATCATGTATATTCATTTAAACAATGTGAATTGTAAAAGAAATTTACTAGACTAAAAAAGGTATGCTAGAAAATGAGAAAATATAATTATTTTATCAATTTGTTTTCCCATCTAAACTAAAATATATTCTTGTTGAAAAATGGGCCAAAATAAAACTCTTCACAGAAATTTTGTTGTTTAAATAACACCTTGATATAACAGGTATTTGAGAGATATTTGTTTACCATGGAACTAAATTCCACCTCCATCTACATCATGAGGGTCCAATTGGTAGGTGAATTTAAAATCGAGAAACTATTGTGGTTTTGTTGGTTTCATACTTCATAAAAATACCAGATGAAATCCTATAAGATCAGTTTGTTGTCCGTCAGTCAAAACCATTTTCTCAAAAAAGCCGTGGTGCTCAAGCTGATTATTAATAAATATTGAAATCGAGGGTACCTAAAAACAGAAAAATCTAACTTGAGATTGATAGAGACTATTTTATTGCACTTCATGTGAATTGTTAGTGTTATTAACTATTTAGTTTCTTGCCTAAAAACTCACTAAGCCGCGTTTTATGTTTCCAGAAGGAAATGAAAATAGCCCACTTCATCGTAGAGACCACGCTTGACTGATTTTAATGATTCCTAATAATAAAAAATAGTTAATAAAAATCGGCAAACTATGACAAGTGGAGGATCGTTGTAAGAATGGGTCGCTACATTTAATCTTTCTATTTTGCAAAACGAAAAAAATAATTGTATATGTGTCTATTACTATAAAATTATTTTAATGGTGTCATTTAATGCAGTCGGGTTTTAGGTTTTTTGTTGAAATTCTTTAATAAGAAAATAATTGTGAATACCCAACACTAATGATTACCGTTAAGTTCCTTTCACCTTTTTCATTTTAAGTAACGGTTTAGGTTATATAACGTCATAGTTGTAAACAACTTTATATTGCTCTATATAATTCATATTTCATTGATTTTCATACAGACCGTAACATAAAGTTGGGACCAACGTTGCCAATTTTTTTCCAAATTTGCAAACGTTTTCAATAAAAAAAGCGGGATATAGTATGAAAACACATATAATCAGAAATAATTAAATATTTATCATTTTATTTCAGTGTCAAATTACGTTTACGTAAAAATGGACAACGTAAATACCTATAGAAATGTATTTGAATAAAATATGATATTTTAAATCACATTTAGAAGTAGTTCTCTTAGTCTTTTGAAAAAGAAAAAATTGGTGTTTAGTTTAATAAAATGAGCGTTACAAATCGTAACATACAAGAATTACTATTTTTATATATTGATAAGTATACTATTTTATTATTCATGATATTTCTGTGACTATTTTACTTCTTTTAATGTTTACTTTTTCTCTTTAATAAGGATGAAGAACTCTGCACTCTTACTGCACTTTGTTCAAAAAATATCTTCATCAATTCCACACGACGTTTTGCTAAAAGTGAGAAATGGCCATATATTTGAAGATGATAGCTTCTACATCGATATCTGAACTATGTCATGCAAATTTGCTCAGGTTGTGCAAGATGTGAATCCAGAATTAGCTTTTTATATTTTTTCGTTTGTCGCAGCGAGATTCGTAAAAAAAAAGATGATTTGAACCGAAGTTTACGTTTGCCTTTTCAGCAGCATATGATGTTACGTGCGATCATTTGTAGTTAAACAATCTTTATCTAATGTTTTACAAAATACCTTTGATATTTAGTCAGCATTTTCGTCATTACTCTTCACAAAATCTATTAATTTGTTTAGTTTGTCCAAACCGAATTATCGCACACATATCGAAAACATTCTCCGTTTTCTTTTACTAAATTTAAAATGTTAAAATTATATTTTCCTTTAAATTTTTAATTGCGTCCTTCAAAGCTTCTTTTGCCAATACTTCACAAGTTGTTCTATCACATTCAATATTTTTAACTCTCTAAAAATCGGCATACATGAGAGGGAAGGATGGAACATAACTAGTCCAGGCACCAGGTAGGTGGTACTTTCAAATCTGATCGTGATCTCGATGATATCAATTTATTTTAAATAACGCATGTATCACACTGCTATCTATGCATTAAAACTAATGCAATATATATTTGTAACTACTTCCTATGTAATGGTTAAATAAATAAAGAGTGAAAGGGAAAAAGAGATGTCGCGGCCGCCCGCGCCCTCGCGTGACGCTGACGATCGCTGCACGTACGATATAGTTGTTCCTAAAAGCGGACTGAGTGTCCCGCGCGGGACATTTAATTTTGATGTAAAAATCGCGACGTCTGGCAACGCTGGTCGGGATCCAATCTTCCCAAGGCATCCTGTAAAATTTAAATGATTATATAGGCATATTTTTCACTATTTATTTTTTAACGAACCAATCATACTCGAAAATATTAAAAATAAATTTAAGAACGATTGTAATAACTACTTTATTATTTGAACCTGTAATTATATGGGAAACTTCATTCATATTTTGAGAAAGGATGTAAAGTTGCAGGGAAATAAATATTCTTATAAATATAGGATATTTATTATAACCTTTTCAGTCATATTTATGAAATCAATGTTAATATTTAAGTACAAATTACTTTACATTAATATGAAGAGAGAGAAGCAAATGAACATAAGTACATATTACAAAACAACTGCGATATCAAAGTAAATTATTTCGTGTGCGATTTGACAATATAAACAAAAATAAACATATCAAGAATAGATAATGATTACTATAACGACCTTTGTCATCAGTAATCCTGCCTATCTTTATAAACACACCAAACAAAAATTAAGAAAAAATATAGGTTAGTCTTCGACAAAATTGATAAATTAAAAAACTAAACATATAAAAATATTCGAACGTATGTAAATATCAGGTGGGAAATGGAATATTATAGTTGCATCATCAGGTACCCTAAACATAACATCAAGGATATATATTCATACATATGTATCTATCGCTTATTTAAAATAAATTGACTTTAAAATTAGAGGCTATTGTCGTTTTAAATAAACAAGTAATAAAAACAGGACGACATACTGCCCTCGTTTGTTGCATGAAACATTCACATCAATCGGAATAGTACTTCTACGCTCATATTAGAACGTGTATTGTTTATAGTTCTAGTTTTCTAGATTAATGGAGGCAGGACCGTAAAATGTATGAAGTGTAAAAAATATTTAATAAATTCTGAATGACATTATCTATCTTGATATTTAGTCGAATTGGGTATCAAGTAAGTATAATTTTGAATGCCCCAACAACAATATTCACTTTAATTCCAGTGTCCGATATCTGTGCTCAATTCGTTCGTTCGTTCTGCGTGGCACTGGCGTATCACTAATATTCAAACCTGGGTTTACAGATCTTAATTTGGGATATATCCGATTCTAGCATTTGTTATTCTATAGTCCTGCATCATTAACCGCAATTATAAGCTTTAATATTAAGCTTTGTACTTAAAAAATGTTTTTTGCTTGCACATAGGCACCGCACCTCATAGAAAAGTTCATGCAACAAAAAAGTTACAATTTTATTATTCTGTGCTATTCTTACACGCTAAGTGGAATCTATGCTATATAAGCTACGCACTCCATTACAAACAATCTTATTACTTTTTGCAATGATTTAAATAATTCGTACAAATCTATATTAGTAAAACACGTAGTTACTCTACGTCGTTATTAACTTCATAATAACATTCAATTTGTTCCTAGTCTCTATCTAATATCTACCGCTACCTACCTACCTATATAAAATACGTTCATAAACTTTATAAATCGCAAACAAACACATCTACTTGACAATCATATTAAAATAAATATATTCTTGATTATAGTAATAGAACAGAATAGAATACTATTAATTATTTCTCACATTTACAGGTTTGTTTACATTTATAAATGTATGTATTAAGTACAATTAATTTTATGAATATAGTAGAAACCAGATTATCCGGTCCTCAATTATATGGATTCGCAATTATCTGGACTATTTATATGGTATATGTTAGTAATAAAAACCAAAGTCTATCTAGACTTAAAAAAAGCGTGGAACTGTAATTGAAACATGTGTATAAATGCAGAGAAACACAAATATATATATATATATATATATATATATATATATATATACATATATATATATATATATATATATATATATATATATATATATTGATATGACGACAACAATTAGTTCGCTGAATCGAGTTTCTACTATATATGAGAATTATATTTTTTACAAATAAAAATGTAAAAAATAAGCAGGCTAAAAGTAATTTGGAGTCATACAAAATTGTTTAAGTAAATAAATACAAGGGCATAAATGTCATAAAGTACTATTATTATTATTATACTAGAAAAAAATCATGTACATGTAAGTTTTTCCTTTTTATGTTATTAAATTTATATATAGTTAACAAGTTAACATAAAATATACGATTCTTTCTTTAAATAGTACACAATATTCATTATAAAGACCATGAAAACATTTTGCACAAGATATGACGATGATATTCCAATTAACATATTTTGTAAATTACGATTGTTATAGCACATAGCGGCGGCCGAGCGCAAGTTGCTAGAGCGACGAAACGGAAATAACTCATTAGAACCCCCAACCTCTTGTATTTTCGTAATTTATATGAATCTACTGGCAATTATTTATAAGGTTATATACAGACAGTAAGTAAATTCATGGTTAAATTAGTTGATATCATAAATAAACGATTTTAAATGACTAGTTCATTTTTAAATAAGCCAATTGTCTCTTCTTTTCTCATGAAACGTGATACGAGGACGGTATCAAACATTAAAATTACATTTCCATATGAAAATTTAAGAAAACTTTTATAAAAGACAAAAAGTAATAGTTAAAACAGTCTTTATTGTATTGACTAATAAGATTGATTATCCTATTAAATATAACATTAATAGGCAGTTATAAATAATGAATTGCATTCAATTTAATTAAGGCAAGGTTTTAATTGAGCTGCCTCGATATGAATTATAATTTTAAAGTTACTTAGAATAGAAAATAAAAATACTAAATTAGATACAAATAATAAGGCGGATACGATAGTAATTACGAAGCAATATTTGTAGCGATTTGAGATGTACATTGTACTATAATATATTTTGTGTACAAAACAAAACGGCAAGTATCTATCTAGTATATAAGCTCATTAATTCTAAAATTAAGATTTTTTGTATACTACTCGTCTGTTTCTTGTCTACGTCGTCGTAGGCAGTGAATTATAATCCATCAAATAATGTTCCATATTCTATAATTGTATCCTTAATAGTTTGTTGTAATAAGCCCGCACGTTTATTACATATTGAAGTTGGGGCACTGAATTTTATCGGACTTTAGATAAAAATTATGAATACGTTTTCTTATATAATGTACAAAATTACAAAAAAAATAAATTTATAATAATATATAAAAAAATCACGAAACGCATTTCTAAAGAAAAGGATACGGATGGCAACGTTATCGCTTATCTAAAAACCAAATTAATGGATAAAATGATTAAAAAGTCGCCTTATATTCTAGTCTTACACATGTTCACTTAATTTATAGATAAAACAAAAAAAATCTAAAGATATAAACCAATATACTATTGTAACGAGCAGGCGCAAGCAGGCGCAGTTCACTCGACGGCCAGGTCGGGGGGCGGCAGGCCCGGCTGCAGCGTCACGGCCACGCCGCGGTTGAGCGACACCGCCGGGTAGAAGGCGCCGCGCAGCCCCGTGAACGCTATGTCGCCCTGGTACACACACTTCAATATTACGCAAATATTACTTGTATTAGTGTTAAGTAAGACATTGCGTACTCTATTGTCCGCACAACTTTGGAAACATTGCGTTTGGGGTGGCGGTACTCAACCATATCATCTTGCCAGAGATACGAGTGAATCTTATAAAAAAAGAACTCTAAACAAAAAAATATCGAATAGCATGTCCATTAAATCTAATAATATATAATAATTCATATATGAATGTGTACAAGTATACTTACATTGGTTAAAGTAAAGTAAAGAAAAAATATTTATTGTAAACTAATTACTAGACATCGGATTATATGCGCTATCAAAATGCCAAAACCTGCAGGCAAATATGCACTAAAAAAGGGCAACATATGCACAGAATATGCACAATCAAAAATACATGTATTATTATAATTTACGCTTATTTTCCCATTATATTAATACATTATATATATTTATATAGTTATATTAATAGTAGTTGTATTTTTTTGTTATTATTATAACATATAATTGACTTGATTACGATGGCATCTGATCTATCAAATTTGTCAACAACTTTTTTTATGGGATCTAAATTCTCAGAGAGATCTGCGCATATTTCACTAACTACTTCTTTGTAGATAGATGACAGCTAGTTTTTTCTAATTGTCGATTCTGTCGGAATTATCTGATTAGTGCAATATCTCTTAAGGAAATTCAAGCTTACTTCGATATTTAACTAATGGAAACGAATATTGCAACCAATGAATAACTCACATAAACCTTTGTAGAGTATTTTTTTGTTATTTTCTAATAACTTTCATCTGAATTAGAAGACGAATTATGAGGCAGTAGTTGTTGTCGACTTCTAAAATCACGGTGTCTTCAGTCCTAAATAGGCCCAGGTAATTTTTTATCCAAGATTCCACTAATTTTTGTATTCAAATAAATACAGCGAGATTTTTGCATATGCAAACATGCAAATGCATATAATCCGATGTCTACTAATTACTATATACAGGCATATAGAATTATATATATATATATATATATATATATATATATATATATATATATATATATATATATATATATATATATATATATATATATATATATATATATATATATATATATATATATATATATATATATATATATATATATACAGGCATATAGAATTATATATATATATTAAGTAAGAAAGTACAATAGGCGACTTTATCGCTAAATGAGCGAGCAACATTCCAAGCAACTTTTGGGTAGAACAGAGAATACGTAATATAGTTAGTTGGGAAAGGGTGTACTGAATTTACAAATACATCGCTTATTTCAAGAAATAAAAAAAACAAAAGAAAAAATGTTGCACAAATATACATACATACACATATACATAAATACACACATTCATACTTATTCATTCATACTTATTTTACACACACACACACATATTCATGCATATCTCCGTATACACATAAATTTTTCATTTTTTTGTTTGACACAATTAGAACTTTCAGTGCGTCAGATAATAATTTTTAAGCCTTTTTTTAAAAGTCAGTAAAGTTTTAGCCTGCCCGATTGATAAGGGGAGGTTCTATAAGCGTGTAAATTTAACAGAGAAGGAGTTAGTATAAAAGGAAGGAGAATGGGAAGAAATTTCTAGAGTTAAGGAAGCTTTAGACCGAAGGGATTGGTTCTAGATGAAAATATTATATTATTATTTAGTATTTTATTTTCGTAAAATAAAATGTAGATTATAGTAAATAAATGTCTCTGTAATTAAACTAAATTAAATTAATGTAAAAATTAAATGTAATTTGCTTATCATCATAGCCTAAGTTCTCGGTAACAATAAATATATAAAAATAATGTAAAGATAGACATAAAAGTTTTTTATGATTAATATTTTAATAATATATACGTACTAACAGTAATATAATTCATATTTATGATAAGAACACAAAACTATTATAAGTCAAAAATGGTACGGATATATATATATATATATATATATATATATATATATATATATATATATATATATATATATATATATCCCCTAGTAAGTATCTTGAAATATATTCTAGAGGGTGCCTGCTCGTCCTCCTCCTTCAGTCTTTTTGAAGTAATGATATATTTATGTATTTCGTACCTGCGGCCGGTCGTCGACGGTGAAGCGCAGCGTGCCGCGCGTGAGGTCCAGCAGCACGCCCACGCACGCGCCCGCCGCCACGCCGCCCGCCGCGCGCCCGCCGTGCGCGCCGCCGTGCACGAACCACGACCGCGAGCCGTCGATGTACATCGCCCAGCCGAGCGCGTCGCTGCCTGAGAGAACACGCTCATTACTCCAAGTGGTGTTCCGACTTCCGGCCCGAGTCGCCCGAGTCGTGGAGTGCGGTGTACCTAGCATCTTGTCCCGCGCGACGTCGGCGCGCGCGATTCCGAAGGCGGGGTCGGCGTCGCCGTCGTAGCGGTCGACGCGCACGCGCCAGTAGTGCAGGCCGCGCGCCAGCGGCTGGTCGGCGAGCGCCACGCGCGGCTGCCAGCCCCCGGCGCGCGCGCTCAGCCCCTCCGCGCCGATGCTGAGCCCGCCCTCCGCGCTCGCGCAGCGCGCGTCCCACGTGAACCACGCCACTGCACGTCCGCAAGCAAATTATATTAATATATAGATAAAAGATGTTCAAAGAAAACGTTTACGTAAATCGCAGCTTCATTAAAATTAATAATCGTTAATGACTATATCACAATTCAAAACCTCGATTTTGAGAAAAATTCTTCACAAAAATTTTAATATTAAAATGGAAGTAAGTTTTATTCGCTAAATCTTAATTCCACTTTAATATTTCCTTTTTATTCCAGTCAATAGTTAAAAAATAAAGATTACTTTACAAATTATAAATGAAACAATTTAAATGAGTAATTAACACATTGATTAATCATATCTATTGACATTATTTTTGGAAATTCGACGTTTGACTCTGCAGTCATCCGTGGTCATGGGTACAAAGTGGTGGCATTCGTCTGTCAGTTGATATAATTATTATATCAAACTACCGCCAACGTTTAGACAACTTCACACATTATTAATGTTTCTGAAGTGGATTTAAAATAGATGAGTCCGGTGTTCGTCGTTACAATGTTTATATGCATAGCATACGTAAAAATCGTACCAGGAGATGTTTGCAGACCAATCACTTCACTATAGGGTCCCTCGCCGGCGCCGTTGAAGGCTTTCACACGAGCGCTGTACAATGATGCATAATGGAGCCCGTCGATAGTGCATACAGTTTCTCGACCGCAGTACACCTCCTACGACAAAAAAAAAATAATATTATTGCGATACTATAATTGATCACAAAGTTTTAGTAAAATCCTCATTCGTGAGTAAATATTTAAATGGATGCTTATGAGCCTCTTCAAGTTCCAAGCCTTTGCAGCAGAATATATCCATTTGACGCGAGCTCCTGAGAATACGCGCCAACGTGTAATTAATAATCGCAAGCACTTGCTGAACACTTCCTTTGATTTGTGTTCAAAAACCGACCGAAAGTGTCCGAAATATAACTTACTCTAAAAGGCCCGCCGAGCCCGTCGTCCAGCTCGAGCACGTACCCGCGCACGGCTTGCGGCGCGGCGGGCGCGCGCCACGCGAGCGTGCACGAGCACCCGCGCGCCGCGCACGCCTCCACCGCCATCTCCGGCGCGTTCGGCGCTGAAATACATATTATCTCTTAAAAAATCATGGCCGTTGCTGTTGAAGATTCGAAATAATTACCGAAACATTAACAACATTTGGGTAGCGCAAGTTGACTTGGGTATTCCAGTGTCATGCCAAATGGATCTAGAAATAACGGAAGTTTTTGTATTATATTATAAGTTTATTTCCTTATGGTAAAAATCTTCACGAATTTTTTTTTTACCCTATATCCCACATATAGCAGGATAGGCAGAGATAACCGTAGGCAGCAGGAAATAGTGTTAAGGCACTCCGTTCTCCACTTCAAGAGAATTATAGTATTTAAATTTAGACGCAGTAGCTTTTTTAAGTGAATAGTGCAAAGTGAATAATTCTGACCGTTAAAGCAATTTTGCTTTGCTTTGTTTAACAATTATACAACGTAGTTGTTTAATCATCGGCTAACAGCTAATAAGGATTGTAGGTCAGAATGTTTTAAAAATCGTAGATTTTTATGTATTTTTTATTTTTGCCGCTAATGGAACAAAAGTCAAGCGGTACTGTATAAAGTATTAAGTAGGTCAGTGGGTATTATCGGTTAATAAATATCAAAATATAAAACTGATACTATTATCTTTATTTGTTTTTATCGTAATGTTTAAAATACAACAATTACTTAATTTTAATGAAACCTTATTTTAAAGTATTAATTACGTTTGTGATCACTTCGCATTGTTTTTTTACGTAAAAACGTGCTTCATTGTTCTTAATTTAACGCTATCTGACTTTATTACCTGATGTCTTCATTTCCTTTTCTGGAGCTGCATTCCAAATGATAACAACAACAAATAGTCAATAATATAAGTCTATGTACGATTATAAACAAAAAATCTATGATAACTAAATTATTATATTCACAATACAAGATGAATATCATATAGTAATACTAGCCAGCTTGGACCACTATTTTTTATTTATTATAAAATTGAATTGCATTTGTTTATCATAAATATTATAGCAAGTATGTTACTCTATTTTTTTTACACTTCGCATAAGAGGCTGATTATATAATATAGAAAATTATCCCAAAGTTCATACTCACGTATACATTCGACAAAGTTCATATTATTGACGGTGCGTATGGCGGGCTCGATATCGAGAGTGAGTGCGGGCGGAGAAGGCGGCGCGTCTAAGGACGAACGTAGTCCTGACGTCGTTTCCTGCGCTCGCGCTGACAATATTTTGCCCACCTGTTTTAGTAAATTTCACCTATCTTAGATATAATTTTTTTTAAATAACAAGCTTTCAGAACAACTTCTGAACTATAAAATGTTCATAATTTTATTATATTAGAACCATTTATCTTAATTGAATGAGTTTCAAAGATTAATAATTGAAACTATGCATGTTACATTTATCTATTTAATTTGAATATTTGATCACACTTGTGTACCTGTAAAAACGCAGCATGGTCGGATTCTTTTAGGGCTTCAATTGAAAAATGCAGTAACGCTGTAGCTTCACGCAGTTTTTGCGCGGCTTGTGACGTCAAGGACCTCATGTTGGCAATAGCTTGAGATCTTGTATGACGTGCTGCTCTAATTAGCTCATCTCGCCTTCTTTCAGTGGCACGGGTAATTTCTTCACATGCCTGGTCTATGTGCCTTTCTAGCTCTTCACATGATTCCTGTTATAATAAAATAATCCATAAGAGACATTCTAAATGTAAATTGATATTTAAAACAAATATTATAATTTTTTATTAAATAATTACATGTATTTGCTGTAGATTATTTAGTTATTAAATTGTGCCAAAAATACAATGTATATTAAATTAGTACTTAATATTCTATTATTAATAAATAACAATAATTTAATTATTAGTAAAGAGTCACACTAAGGATAGAAAAATATTTAAAGAAAACAAATAAAAAGCCCGCAGCATTCAAAGTGTTTATATGTTTTCTTTAAGTATAATATTTTAATTATTATATCTAATTACTATATTTTTATCTCATGTAATAAATTTGTGTAATTTTTGTAAACTAAATGATTTCACAACATGAACTTTATACTATACTGGCTAAAACAATACTAATAACATTTTTGTTGACATTTTCATAGGGTTTCTGATATGTGTGATGTCAAATTAGTTAATACAATTAATACACTTAATACAATTGTCATCCTGTCATAGCCCGACGCACATAGCCACATATACATGAAAGTGCATTTATAAAAGTTTCTTAATTTCACTGTGGTTTTGTTTCTCACAAAATTGAATAAATTATAAATAAAATTAGAGTATTTTTAAAAATGTGAATACTACTAAATAGCATCCAGCTAATGATAATAATAACAATAAGTATAACATGATTTTGTCAAATGCTCAGGCATTGTTATCAGTTAGCAATTTAAGACACTATATATTTACTTTAAGCCAAAACAAAGATATCAAAATGATTATAATAATTTGATTGTGAATAATAATATTTTGATTGTGAAACCAAAATCTTTTTACCCTGAATAATATAATTATTAATATAATTTGTTGATATAATGTGAATACTCTCTAAAATATTTATATGAAATTAGAGTGTGTTCTTTTGTATTTACCCTTTCCTGCTTAAGACATGTTCCTGACCAAGTCCCTGAGAAATTGTCTTAAATGGGTTTTTTGCTATAGTACAGCTATGCTTATATACTACAGTATTATGATAATAAGATTAAGACAGTGTCCAAATATTGAAATAGTAATTTTGTTGTAAATAAGATACATACATTTATTTTGTCTCCTGATCCTTTGACTAGCTGAATGTATTCAGTCATTGCCTTGGCTTCTTCAGATAGTTGATGAAGCGTTTGAGATAATTCAGTCTGTAACATTTAAAATTCTACATAATATATACATTACCACTGCTGGTACTACCTAAACATGTGTTATTTAAAAACTATCTTACCTTATGAGTTCTGGCTGCTGTTGATAGATGTTGAGTTTCATGACCAGAATGTCTCTCAACAAGACATCGTTGACAAATAGGAAGAAGGCACATGTTACAATAAAGCACAGGTACTGATCCATGATCTGTACAAGTAGTGCCTAGTGCTCTTAGCTCATGTTGTGCAAGTGGTCCTCTTGTGGGATGCCATGCATCTCTACAGCTAGCACAGTAACGAACTGAGCATTGTTCACATCTCACTACAGCAGCGCGCCTTTCTCCTTCACACATTTGACATGCTTCTTCAGCAGGTGGAGCTATACTTATACCACCAAAACGTTCCACGATGGTTCTCATTACACGAAAAGGTGGAAGACCTTCGGCTCCATTTTCATCTAAAAATGTTTGTTTCGTGCACACTGGGCATGTTATACTAAATGCTGCTGATACTAATGATATGACAGCAGGGGTGCCTGCGTAACTATTGGGCCTTGATCCACAAACGACACCACTGTCTGTCTCACTTGAGACGGATGCTTTATCAGCTTCTTGATAGTCATTTGTTACAGTTGATGTATTGTCACCATCATGCACATGAATTTGTAACCCTGCAGCACACACTCGACACAGTGCATGCCCACAAGGAAGTAATACAGGTTCTTTATAAAATTCTTTACAAATAAAACATCTTAATTCTTCTTCCATGTTGATTACAATTTTATTTCGACTTTTTAGCTTAACCACATGATAATTTCGTAACTAGTTCAGACAACATTTTAAAATATTTTAAATTGTGTTACTTGATCTCACAGAATCAGTACTATATGACAACAAACATAACTAAAAAATAAAAATAAATCACAAAAACTAGATACACAAAAATTACAGATAGATTACAAAATACTTAACAGGACACTGACACAAATACAATTGGTTGAAGTATGAATTATCTGTATGTAGGTACATACTCAAGACCGGACTCACAGACTGTTAAATAACACCTGTCTCAGGAGTCAGGAGTCGGACTCAGTTCAGTAGTCTGTAAGTAAAGTCATGTTTCCTTATATATAATATAATGAATATATTTAATAAAAATATTTTATTAGCATCTGAAATTGATTTCGGTAATTTTAATGATTTTCATTCCTTTATTTCTTACATGAATTGCCCTAATTTAATCAATGCTAAATGCAATTTAATCAATCAAAGATGCGTTTAGCCTATTGTATAAGTATTAATAATGTATACAACAAGATATTTATTATTATTATTTATTGTACGCCCAAGAAAAGACACATAAATACAAACAAAATATATAGAAATGTACAAAAGGCAGCCTTATTGCTTAATAGCAGCACACACTTGAAGCACAGCATAGCACAGCCTTAAGGTTACCAGACAAATATCTGCCAGACAACCTTACAGCACTACTTTACTGCTACCTTAAAGCAGAGGAAATAACAAATTTGAAATAAGGATAGGCAAATAATATATAAAAATAATATAATAATATATATAAAGTTTTAAAAAAATATAGCTGAATAAAGATTGATATATGTACCACATAAAACAAAAGAACTATAAACATTACACTGTCGGCAATCGGTATAAAAATAATCACGATTACTCTCCGGATTTTGCTAACGAAATCTTAGTAGGTATAGGAAGAAAATCCTAACGACGCAAATTTTTTCTACTTACCTCACTTACCTAGTGATTACAGAATCGTTATTGAGAAGTACCGGTGGTAAAGTCGATGCACTTATTTTTGAATTAAGGTTAGTGCTACCAATGAAAACCAGTTGTATTTTTTTTGAGTTAAGATATATTCTCCAAGCTTTTGCTAATATCCTTGATTGCAGTAGAAAAGTTCAGTACTTCGGCTTTGTTATAAATTTGCAGATTGTCTGCTAACAAATGGTAGAGAGAATACTTTTATGCAGACGATCTGTATATACAAGGATCTCAAAATCAACAGAGCCAAATACACTTGTTGCTTGTCCATGTTTTTACGATGTCATCAGTAATTTTAACCAACGCTATTGTCGAACAGCGACTACGACGACTACTGTGACCATAATGGAAGCCGGAATTCATAAGCATATGAGGATAAAGAAACTAGGTGAGTTCAATTTGAATTAAGTGCTCAAGGTCAAAACAAGACTTTAGACAAAAAAAAAGAATAGAGATAGGACGATAATCACAATAATCAACAGGATTATGCTTTTTAGGTAAAGGAAATAGTTGAGCATCTCTCCACGTTAAAAACGTATATAGTCGTTTTTAACGTATATATCGCAGATAGTATAATATCCAGGACTGAATGTGCCCACCCCAGATTGCTCAGTAACAGAAACCTCTTTTTTTTAGAAGTCATTATTATTTTACTTGATTAATAATTTTTTTGTGTGAATTTGGGATTATAAATATTAAAATAAACTTTTTATTTATTAACGGCAGAATAAATCTGACCAGTGGTTACTTGTCAACTATCTATTTAAAAATGACAGAACGTCATAGCTTCTAATGTTTTTGTTATCTTTCAAATTAAAAAAAAATTGCGGTATCAGCAGTATTCTTAATATAACAATTATATTAATTTTGCTGTTAACCTGATATCTTTAGTGTAAAAATCATATACATTTTAATAGTTTAGTTTTTGATATGCTTAACATTCTGAGGTAATATGTATTGCATGAAATAAAATCGCTCTTTACAAATTGATTTGTAATTTGTTGTAATGGAATCATTAATATCATCCGATGATAGTTGTGATCAGGAGATTAGGAATTTAAAAAATCAATTAACTGGTCAGTGTTCATTTTTATTGATTTAAAATATTTGTAATATTGTTGTGAAATTTTAAATGTAACATTTTCCAGACTACGGCTTACAAGAAGATAATTTAAGTAAAGATGAGATGTTTGATATACTTAAAGCTTTAAAAAATTCAAAGTCGTTAAATACTGAGATACAACAAGAAAAGGTAATAATTTTTTTAAAAACATTCCACAAAATAAGTGTTAAAATTCCTTAATTGAATAATATTATTGTACAGGTGGAAGAAGAACCTTCATCATCTAAAATAGCAATGAAAAGAAGGTATTTAAATGTACGGGATAGACGTATGCCTTGGAGTCTTATTCCGCAAACTCTAGAGCCAGCTGAAAAAGCTCGAACTTTAGCTGTCTATATAAAACTCATGTCAATTAATAATTATCGCCAAGCAAGGCAGTCTGTTAACATGGCAGTGTGGCCACCACCAATTCAAATTATTGAGTCAACTAGAATACAACCACAAAGATCCACACGAAGTGGTAGATCAGTACCAGTGTATACAGATTATGATGATGATTCTTCTGACTTTGATTGTCTTGTCACAAAAATTAAAAAGAGAAAGATATCCAACAGTGATCATAATGAGATATGTCCTAAAAAATCATTATCTTTAAAGAGAAAAATATCTAAAGATGATAATATAAGACCAGTAAAAGAAGTTAAAATGAGGAATGAAATGCAACATTTTGAATCACAAGGACATGCACATGCAGATATATTTTCTATTATTGAAGACTGAATTAATTTCAAATAAAATAGCTTGCCTCTACTATTTTACATGTAGTAGTAGTTATATTTATTTTACTGTACAAATAGAAGAGTTGTTAGAAATATGTTTTAAAAGAAATTACAAGAATATAGTTTTTTTTAAATAGTCATACTGTTCAAAGTTTCTGTTTCAACAATATCACATTATCATAACTAAAAAATGACTTGATCTACTTTGTGAGTATGGAAATTGATCTTGTAAATATATTGTTAGTGTAAAAATTGTAATCTGTAGTTGAATTTTTTTTCAGCAAATTCTTTTAAATTCGAGATTCCTAGGAATTTTGAAATTTAGAAGGAGTATAATTATGTGACATAAGGAGAGCCTGAGATTTTTATTTTATAGATTTATGGTAAATACATTTGAATATGTGTTTTATTTATTGTAATAGTAGATTCTAACATATAACTTTGTATAAGATGTAAGTATGTTTATGACTGTGTTGGTGTTTAGTATAGTCATGCCTGGACATTTTTGCAATGATGAGATTAGATCTAGCAATATTTTGGTAAGTGTAATGTCAGCTACATGCACAAGTTTTATTAAAAACATATACTTTAATGTAAAAGTAGAAAATTATATATTTATATGTATTCTGTATATTGTGTGATTTTTTTAAGTAACTTAATTTTTACTTTAAGTAACTATAGGTCTAAAATATTGTACTATTAAATTTGTTACATTGATCTTATAATTGGACTTGCATTTATTTTATATTTACATTAGATTAGAGAAGTCATTATTTATGTAAGGAGTATTTATTAAAAAAAGGAGCAAATAAATGTGTCTGTGTGTATGTGTTTGTATTTATTTTGGTTCTAGACAAAATGTTAACAAAGAAGGTTGATACGAGATGGATACCTTCAAAAAGCATCTCAATAGTAAACACATACCATAATAAGCCAAATGCTCATTTGCCTTGTCTCCTATATAAAATAAAAATGTTTCTCAAACTTAAATTTTATTTTAAATTCTATTTTATGTATAATTATTAATTTCCTATTTATGTACCTAGCAGCTTGCTGTATTGTCTCAAACTTGTAATAAAAAAACTACAATTTAATGGTGTACATGATGATTTTTCTCAGTTGGTAACTTCCTACCTCTGCAATCAATCTCAAGCAGCAGTTCCTTGATCATCTTAAATATTCAGATCAATGGAAAATTCCCATCACATTAAATTACTTTTATTAATGTGCCATTTCCACATTTCGTGAAGTTTATCTTTCTATTATAGAGACAAATCTTTCTCGATGAGATGTTCCAGATCTTGGATTTTAATATTACAACAAATAATGCTAATTACGCTTATTGTTGAGCTTTACTAAAGCTGTATAAAGAGCCATTTTCGGGATTTTTATAGTTAAGATGTTCTGTTGTGGTTCTACATTAGGTGTTCCAGATACTTGATTTTATGTCACTGGAAAGTGCTTATCTTGATCAATCATTTTTCCTCATCCCCAGAGGATAAAATGAGCATGACGGCAGCTCAGAAGATGGTTTAGGCGGTCATAGACCGGCGGGCCCTGTCGTACCGAGGCGCGGATGTGCCGTAACATAAGAAGGGCCGCGTCACTTGTTACGGCAACGCAGGTTAGGTGGGACAGAGGCGTGTAACCTTGCATTGTAGTCACGGTTGGTTTCATTTATAGTTGTCTCCAGGTTAACTTCAAACCGCCTCTTGCTTAACCAATCGCCTAGGGCGTCGGCTGCAAGTTGAAGTCTTTCATCTAGAATCCAAGCCAAGCGGTCCGAAGTATATAACGCAGTGTTGTCAGCATACATAGCGAGTTTGACTTACGGTGTATAACGCTAGTGTATAATGCATATATAAGGGGAGAGAGAGTGGAGCCTTGTGGGACTCCGGCGCGGACGAGAAAAGACGACTGGAGTGTCCTTTCTATACGGTAGCGGAACGTACGATTCGACAGAAACTCTTGAATGACTAGCACGAGAGAGTCTGGGAGTGCCATACGGCGGAGCTTGAAGAACAAGCCTTGTCAGACCTTGTCAAATGCTTTGGCGATGTCTAAGAAAATGGAAGCCGTGACACTGCGGATTGACCTGTGGACATGGTATTTTGCGATGTGCTCGGTTAGCCAGTGAACTGGATGTATGGCCGAGTGGCGTGGTCGGAAACTGAACTGTGTGTGTGTAGATATCAGTTTTTTCTTTTAAATTAACGAGGACGATTCTCTTGTATACTTTGCCTAGGCAGCTAATAAGACTAGGTTTATGAAAACCTATGACTATAGCTTCCTCCCACTCGGTAGGGAAGGAACATCCTGCTAGAAGAGCGTAGAAAATTAGTATCATAGTATTAGTATCATTAATTAGTATCATAAAATTAGTATCGTAGTAAAGACATTGGATCGGAAGATTCTTTAGGACCTTGTTAGAGATATTATCGGGCCCTGGGGCTGGTTGGGATTAAGGTACTTCAGAATAGTTATGACTTCGTCAACGGTCTGGCAAACTGGTTCGCCAGTCGGGGGCATCGAAGCCCACTCTGCGATCTCTCTCTCTCGTCCACTCTCGTTCCGGTGATCTGGGTCGCATGGCTGACTGCTCGACAAGCATTGTGCTTCTAAACTGTTGGCGAGGCATTCCGCTTTTGCTATGTCATTGGCCGCGCAATCGTGTTATTCGTCTTAGTGAGAGGAGGCATAGTCACCAAGCTTTCGGATCGAAAGGCTCTCGACACTGCCAAGAACCCCTGCGATGATGACCGTGAACCCCTCGAGCCGAAAATCCCAAGACTCGCCTCTGAGTTATTCAAATTGGGATTTTACTCTTCTTAATTTAGGAGAACCTAAGGTTATTTAGATTCTTACGGTTTGGTACGTTTGGACACGAGTCGTGATCTGAAGTTGTTTTATTTTTACATCGTATTAGGCACTTCAGTTTCGCTGAGATTTCAAATCTACCTTCGTGTAGATCTGGGTCCTCATTAGAGCAACTTTGGAGCATCTATTGTATGAATTCGGTGAATTTTGGCTTCTTTTGCTATGCCTACTGAGTCTACGATTCCACGAATCATTTTCTTCTTCCATTCCTTCTTCCTTTCTTTTTCCAATTTTTACTATTTTCGTTGGCTGGCCTAAAGGCCTATGTGAACCTAGGTCGTATGTCCGATAGCTATTGTTTAAAGCGAAGCCTAAGGGATACGTGCTTTAGAATGGCTATGTCTTGCTTGTCGTTGCTTGTCGAGACGGGTGCCGGTGCCTTCAGCTATACAAGGGTGACTTAGGGAGCGTTGGAGGGTCTTAAAACCCTCTCCATCCCGTCACCCTGCCTTACGTACCTGTGGGGCCATGATATCCACGATATCAACGATAATTCAACATAAGTAGAAATGCAAAATAATCTTGCCGTAGAAAAGTGATGCAGAAATTACATTTCCATGAATAACATCAGACATCTGTTGACGAATGTTATAAAATGCACTTATAACATATTTATTACCTTATACTTACTTAGTTAGTTAGTTAGATTAGGCAGAGGGAACCGTAGACAGAAGGAACCTAGTATTAAGACACTTCGTTCCACGCTTATATTACGTACATTTTATAACTTATACTTATTTTTTATAAAATATTTCTATAGATTTCTTCTACTTTTTACTACGGCATTTCGAGCGTGCCAGTTGAGCACTATTCATTTCGCCAATATCACGATGTTTGGAGAACACTCATAGGTAAATTTACGGTAAAAAAGAGCAAATATTACACAATAGAAGAATGCATATTTAAAAGAGATCCAATTAAAAGTAAAACCATCACCTATAGCAAAAAAATTAATATTTACTCTATACACAATATAATAAATTAGTAATAGATAATATTTTACATGGGCGTTGATTTAATATTGTTATAAGGGGGGTGAATTAATTTAGAACAGGAAAAAAGTATATAGGAAGGAGAACCGTTGTCTAAGCCACATTCACACAATGAGTAGTCCCTGACCCTGATCTCTAGATATCTAGGCTAGATGAACAGGCATGTCCAAGGCGTAAGCGATGAATTTTTGGTATAACCGTCCGTTCAGTAAATCTTTGAGAGAAAAACCAAGGACGCTTTGGGGTAGTAGGCTTCTGGATTACCCTATATAGCCATTAAGCAGCTTAGTGAGTTAGTAAATATAACTATCTATTATACATTGTGGATGATTGAACAGGATTGCTTCTCGCAAAGCAACAACCTGTGAACAGTAGAGGACTCGGGAGGACATTTAAATTGTAATATAATTTTGAATTTTGGTATCCAGCTATCTGCACTAACACGGCTTTCTTCTGAATTATATTACATCAAAGCTTGATGTAATATAATAAATCAATCAAAATGTAATAGTATAATTATAAATCCAATATTTTATGATTACTTATTATAGTAACATCTAGCTAAACTGGAAATTAAGTTTGTAAATTTTTTATCTATATATACAGGTGGTCCAAAAGTCTTTTAACATTTCAAACAGTAATAAAAAATTAACAAATTCTATTACACAAAAACTATTTATAAATTATGAAAATACATAAACGGGATTTCATTTTTAAAAAATTACATTGTTCAAATGTGATCCTCCATTATTTTGGCATTGCTGTAACCTGGAGTGAAAATTTGCAATGACAGCTTTACAAATATTTCGAGAAATGTTTTGCATTTCCTTGCGAATACGTTCCTTCAATTCCCCAAGGAAAAATATCCATTGGGGACAGGTGCAGGCTACGAGGGGGCTAGTTGATGTCACCTCTTTTGGATATCTCTTTTTCGCCGAAAATTTTGCGAACTGTACTCAGTAAGTCATTGGAAATGTGACATGTTGCTCCCATCGGATTGGTGTTACTCCAATACCTGCAATTTTGCCTGTTGACATCCCCGTTCAGGTGGAAGTGTGCCTCGTCTGAGAAAAAAGTGTTGGTAAAGCTCGTAAACTTCTCTATCATTTTGTTGGCAAATTGCAGCCTAGCCTAGCCAGCCTGTACCATTTGGATTTTCTATGGATAAAAATGTGAATCTTTATGAAGAATGCGGTTTAAAAAAGTTCTGGTCATATTTAAGACGCTAGACCGCTTTCGACAAGAGACTTGGTTGTACACGAACAGACGCTCTTAAGCACGTTCCACGTTTTCGGGATCTCTTGATGTTCTAGGCCGGCCGGATCCTGGTTGATTTAACGTTGAACCTGTCTTCTCAAACTTCTATACCCATTGTTTTATTAAATGAATCGATGGAGCTTCATTTTTATGCTGTAGACTGTAATGATTGCAATATTTTCGTTGCGATTTTGTTAAAGGATCGTTGTCTTGATAATACTCGCGAATGCAGGACGCACGTTATGCTCCGGTGAAGGACGCCATGGCACTAAATTCCTATTGGCCGCTCTTGAGTTTTGTAAATCCCCACCACCCCGCCCCACAGTCGTACTCGACGCAGCTACCGATTCAAAAGTTAACGGACTTTTGGTCCACTCTGTATAATAAAAGGATAGAAAAGTCAATTCTGTACATAAAATATTTCAAAAAAATATTGATTGGGAGGGTTAATATACCGGTAATAGAAGCTAAAAATCCGTTCCACAGAATTTTTGTCTGTCTGTCTATCTGTCTGTCTTTTTATTTGTCCTTCAATCACCCAAAAACTACTGCACCAAAATTAATGAAATTTTGTATAGTAATTATTTATATAGTCTACTTATAGTCCCAACCCACATAAATCTTAGTTTTTATCCCGGTATTCCATGCTATTTCCGAAAAATAAATGAAAAAGTATTAAATTTAAATTATTTAAATTACTAAGCCACGCCTCCTTTGTGACGTCACTTCTACTAGGCAACCCGACCGCATTCGGCAAGGCGCAGGCGATACAACTCTTTGGCGTGTCACATTCCCATCGAGTCGGACGTCCATGTTTCGCAACCGATTCTTTAAAAGATATTTTTTCTTAATATTTGAACCCGAGTTGAAATTTGCTGTAAGTTATTGTATTTTATTTCTTAATATAAATTTAATTTAGTGATGTTGAATCTGTGACATTATATGGCTAAAATAGACTGGTATTTTATATTACCTGCATATATTTATTTTTACAAAAGGTTTACGTTTGTAATTTTTCACCCTGATAATTCTAAATGCTATTTAACAATTGTTATTTTAAAGTAATAGTTTTTTTAATATTATCGAGAAATTGTGTTTTAGCATTTAGCCATACTAAATGCTAAAACACAATTTCTCGATAATATTAAAAAAACTATAATAATGTAGTCTCTAAGGCTCTGGGGCCCCCCATCTACCCCGAGTCGACAACGGACGAAGTGCAAGTTCAAGTTCCAGCTCTAGAAGTGACTCGTCATTAAATAATTCAAGACGTAAGCACCGTTAAAATAGGAAGAGTAAACGGACGGCACGCGTGTCCAAGATATTACTAGAAGAAGTTCGTTCGTTGGCTTCGAGAAACGGTTGCACGCCAGATTGGCAACCATTGTCACGTGAGTACTGATAGTATTAATGATGATGTCATATCTCTCGTGTCAGGAGAACTATCTCCTCCTCTCGGTCACTAGACCGTATATATGATAAGTGTGTTCATCACAAGTTTGAAAAATCTGTTGATGATTTTACCCTCTCTTGGAACAAAATTAAAAGATTTTCCATTCCTAAGGCTTCGACTGCCTTTTTACAAACATTGACGCTTACTGATCATTTACATTAAGATAAAGATGATTGGTTTGATGTTAGATAATCATGAGGCTCAAAAATTTTACAAATTTTTCCGGGTTTTACTGAGCTTGAAATTAATCATGAAATAAATTCATATGAAACCCCTCAGCATCTCAATCTTACTGCTTTATCTATGTGTGCTTTTAAACAAATGTAAGCTTTACGTAGTGGTTTACGGGTTCTTCTATCTTGGGCGAAGAATTGTAAACTTTAAAATTATGACGACTTGCATAAAAAATTAAGCGCTCTTTGTTCCTCTGGTGACTTTCACAAGGGCTCGTTAGATCTAATGCAAATGATCTGTGGCCATCGTGCTGAAGTAATACAAATGTGGCGTGATGCGGTCTTAAAACATGTCAAGGACTCTGCCACCAAATCCAGTCTTTGCAAAGATCCACCATCAGTGACTAACCTCTTTAGCGCAGAAAATTGTGATGCAGATTTGTGCAGTGTCAGAGCGTGGCAGTGGAGTTAAGAAGTGTTTTTGGCCTGTTAAAAAAATAACGTGACTTCTGCGTCGCAGGCAACTTTCAAAAAAGTCACACGGCCCCTCGCAGAGGTCCTGTAGAAATTTCAAGCCCTCGCAGGGTACTTCAGCTTGGTGTAACCGCAGTTACCCACATCCTCATTGCTCTCATATTGCCCCACCTCCGCAGGGTGGTTGTCAGGCTGCTAGCCACAAGGCTCAATTCAATTCGGCCGCACCGAATAATTGTAATTTTTAAGGGAAGTTCCTTTTGACAAAATACGCAGCAACAAGAGCAAGGAAAGGCTGATCAAAAACCAGTATTATCACCGTCTCTTCAAACCAGAGACAATTAAAGGTGAGAATTCTGACTTAGATCGGTTACAACCGGGTCGCTTGGCACAGTATCGGCAATAATGGGACCGTCTAGGGGCTCCAGTCTATCTACTAGAAGTGACATCAGGGTATCGCATACCCTTCAGTCAATAGCCGCCACTAATGTAGCCCGGTGCTGTCAATTCCAAATTAAATTTCAAATTCAATATTACCGCAAACGTCTGTAGAGTACAGCTCTACAGATAGCTCAGGTTCTAAGTGAGCAAGGAATAAAGATTCTCGTTTACTAGGACGATTTCCTGGTAGCCAACCAGAGCCGTTCCATCCTGCAAAATCAAGTGAGAACAGTAATATCGAAATATCATCTATAGCTGTAGGAAAAAGCTTGGTATTTTTAGGGGTTCTTTGGAATCTAAATTCCTTGGACAAAAAGAAATAGTTTGCCTGCGGATAAATTCCCAGTACTGGTGTCGACCATAAATCGAATGTTGACGGAACAACGAGCAAGTCCCTGAGATCTTCAAGAGTCTTATACCAGAGTTCTCAATTTGGCCAGCTTTGTATTTCCCAGGGGCAAGCTCAACTACCGCGAGCTGTTAAAATTGTTGAACAAAACTGCAGGCGGTTGATACTTATTAATTTCAAATCGCTCAGCTATTTTCTCACTACGATGCGTCAGATGTGGCTTGAGGAGCTTGCCTGAACACCATGTTACTCGCCGGCTCTTGGCTAGAGACAGAGCGGCATCTCTATTGCAATCGGAAGGAGATGTCAATCTCAAAGTACTAAAAAGTTAGTGTCTGCTGTTGGAGCACAGCACTGTTCTCATCAATCTGACAATAGGTCGGTGACAGCGCATCTATACCATGGGTTCGCCCTCGTCCAACTCAGAATCTTTCATATATCGGGTGTTTCAGATTCTAGATCCTTACCAATCCATGTAAAGACAGTTACTTGGATTTTACAAAAGTCACGCCATTCATTTTTCAGGCTGCGAGCTAGCCTTTGTGCATTTGCAAGTCAGATGCCACTATCTGACTCCGGAAAACACAAACTCGGTGTTTCGCAAATGTGGAACTCCTGTGATAATCTTTTCGCATCTTGTCAAGTTCATGTAGTGACCAATTAAGTGTCATTGGATCAGAACGACGATCAAGATTTGTTTCACGATGCCTTCTCCCGATCTTGGATGTTCAATCTAACTTGGGTTTTCCCTCCACCGTTTCCGATTCTCAAGATACACGATTTCCGAGATGTGTTATCTCGACCATACTCATTAAATTTATCTTCTTGTAGTCTCCCGACAGAGATAAGTATTTTAGAACCCGGATATCTAATCACGTGCGCTAGCTAGTCCGTTCCTGATCCATTACCTGGACCAAGTTCTCGTTGACAGGATTACCTCCTCCAAAAGTGCTAGAAATTATATGGAAATCTGGAGATGTAGAGGTAGTTTGGGACACTAGAAGGCTGGGATACTAACCAGTTCAAGAGTCCTCCAGGAATCTTGGCGTCCATCAACTCATAAGGTTTATAACATTGCATGGAAAAGATGGACTTCTTAGTGTGGTTCTTACAAAATAAATCGCCTCCAAACAAAAGCCAGCGAATTTGTTAGATTTTAATCTGATCTTTATTTAATCTTTAATTTGTCATATAATTCCATATTGCTGCATAAATCAGTTGTTACCACTCGTCACCCGGGGTTATCAGGTCAACTTAGCTCTCGTGTACTAGTGCAACATATTTGAGTTATTGAGGACCTAGTATATTATATGGATAGTTACGATATTGACAAAAATAATAGTTTTCCAAGTGCAGCGACACACAGCTATCCTGCTGTTGGTTTATTCAGGACGAAGAGTTCATGATTTGACTTTGCTTACAGTGGATATGGACACCTGCGTTTCTGACGACGATTTCGTAGTGTTTAGGCCATTATTTGGTTCAAAAAATGACTTACAGACGGCCAGGATGGAACTTTTTGACTAATAAAGAACATGAGAATTTAGACCCTATTTTTGGGTTAAATTAACAAAGTCATTGCTGGAGGTCTGAAGAAGTAATAGCTAAATCGTTTGATCTTTTTATTAATACTAGAGGTGAGCCCAGACCCGTATCTCTTACCTTGATTGATAGCTGGATTAAATCCCTGCTTATTGATGCTGGTATATCGACTACACCTGGTAGCATTAGATCTGCGGTTGCATCTAAAGATTACTTTGATAATAGAGACCTTGACTAAGCTTTGGCCAGAAGTAATTGGCGTTACTTTTGCTAAATACTATTTGCGTTTAGTTAGATCTGCTCATAATATTAAATCAGCGACATAATTTTTTACTCCTATCATTTGATTTGAAGTGATAGTGTGAAGTTTACATGTGATATGCTTGTTGATTTTTTATTATAATTGTTCTATAAATATCTTTACGATATCAATTTCATAGTTTATTTAATTACCTAGTTATTTAATTTCCTACCTATCTCTTATATAATAACATTTTATTTATGCAATTGAAAAGCTTCTCTGGCAAAATATAGCAGCAAGTTATACTATGTTCTTTTACTTGAGTATTTGAACTTTCTAAATAATAATCATGAATTTTTATAGAACAATCTTCATAAATAATTTATCTTTATACTATTACATTGGCGTTCATCACTTCCACCAGGCGATAACAAACACGTCTAATATAATAAAGCTTCGAATAAGAGACAGTCAAATTAATAATAGCGTTTTACCTGAAATAAAAGCTTATTAATTTACTTGCCTTATTCGAAGCTTGCGATTTACCGCTGCCTTGTGTTCTGTTAAAACGCAATGAGTCGTGTCCTTATCGAATGCGGTGGGGCGCCTAGTGTGTAGAAGTGACGTCATAAAGGAGACGTGGCTTAAGGAGGAGAAATGTTAGACGGGAAACGGAAGTGCCTATTTCATATAATAAAGCTTTCAATAAAGTAAGTAAATTAATAAGCGTTTTATTTCAGGTGCTAATATATTAATCATTTTGAAAAAACTAGTTATGTCGCGCAGTGGGCGCACTCCCTTGTTACCTTAGTTATAGCTAAGTAATTTTGCAATACCTTCCAAGACATAAAATATTGACAAAGCATATTGAACTAAAAATTCTGTTGATATCCATCCAATAAGTCATTATTTTAAATAAAATAAGTCAATAATTTTTTAACACACTATTTTAGGCCCACGAGACTTGACTACTCTTGTTTGATTTATTTACATTTGAAGAACGTTCATATGGTTTGCTTACTTTTTATGACTAGAGAGAGAGAGAGACTAACCGCTTGACGAACTGTCGCAAATATTGAGTGGTACACCCCATATACCCCAGCTGTACCATCGTTACAACTTCCTACAGATGTAGTAAGACTTATCGATGGCGTTACCACATCTTACTAAAGTATTTAGATCTAGGAGAGTAATTTAGCACGCATTCAAATAAAATATACAGAGAAAAGAGAGAATATCTTTTAAAAAGTACTATAACAGAAAAGAAGCAGAAAAAGTAGAACCAGTTATTATTATTTGTAATAGGACGCCCACTAGTGATTTAAAAATTTCAATTCAAAATGTCAATGGATTCATTGCAGTAAATCACATCGCAAAATCATCTTCCAACGAGCCTACTCCAACAGCAAAAGATTTTTTAAGATAAAATTTGATAAAAAATATTGTACATCTTAAAAGATCAAAAAACAAACGCATCAAGCATGAATGATGTAATAATTATTTTCAGGAGAGGATGAACAGAACTGTAGCTTCAGGAATTAAAACAAAACAATGTTTTAAATTAAGAAAATAATCTTATTTCAACATCTTCTCAGCAACATGGACATGTCTCTAATTTACCTGGCACCCGTTTCTCATTAGCTTATTTAATAAAGGTCCGATTATGTTTAAAAAATACCACAACAGTATACCTTGCAATTGCAAATTTTCAAATTCTCCTATATATTTTAATAAAGATTAAAATATATAGGAGAATTTGAAAATTTGCAATTGCTGATAATGATCCCTGAAACGTATCATTTTAATAAGAATTAAATATAATTTAATTACCTCGTACAAAGGTTAAATTTGCTTACATAGTAATCAATACTAATACATGTAACGAAGCGGAAGAGAAAATTTTTTGTTTGTTTGTTTTTTGAAGTGCTAAGATCTCTGGAACCGGTTGGATTGGAATTTGTTTATGTAATCCACATCATAGCATAGCATTACAATATATTCTTATGCTTTATACTATAGCGAAATAATCGTAGAGCATCCGGATGTGGCAAAGGCGAGACAGTATTCAATCCGTGAATTATTATAGGTATAATCGATACCTATAATTATAAAAAACATATTTCGTATAATATATTTATTAAAGATGTAACTTATTATAATATATCAAATTAATACTTAGGTATTACTTTTTTCGTGTTTATGTATCAAGCACTATGTTTGCTTTAACATTTATGCTGTTTGTTTTAAAAATAAACATACACGTAAAATACAGAACAAAATGAAATACAACTTTCTAGTAATTGTAAATTAAATATAAATTTTGTTAATATATTCTATATGGATTAAATTAAATACTTTTAATTATTTAAGAGGGAATTTTGATAAGGCTTTTTGAAAAGTGTTTTATGAACACCAAAAATCGTTTTAAGAAATTTTGGGAATATATAAATCGCACATTCATACGAATAAAATACTAAAACAGAAACAATCGATTTTTAAATTTTTCTGTATCTATTGGGGAACGGAGTGTCTGTTAAGGTCCCTTCAACCTTAAATGAGGAGGTTGGTAATTAATTTAGGGGCTACTTTTTATCCCGGAATTCCCGTAGGATTGAGAGTTGCGCGCGAAAATTCACATTTACTGCCTACTTACTGCCCAGATAGATACGTAATACCAATAAAGGCTAAAGCTTTGAAGTATTTAGTGAAAGATAACCATACTAAAATAACCAAACAATTTTTCTTAAATACACTTAAATAAAAAAAGAAAATAATTTTATTACACTTAGCATCCGAATCGTTTAGTTAAATAAAGTTGTTGTAAAAATCAGCAAAAAAAATGTCGAGTTTTCTTGTGTTTGGCGCCGAGCGGCGAGCCACAAGTGAGAGTGACGAGCGTCAGTTAGCTCAAAGTAATCGCCAGTATCGCACGATTAACTTTTTCTTGTCGTATCTACGTTTCCACGATATTGTTCTGAAGCAAAATAATGTGTGTAATTAACAATAAAACAAAATAATCTTAATTATTGAATTGTGTTGTATACTGGATGTCTATTAACAGGATGAATTATTGAAAAGATGAATAATTGTAAGTACAAATTATATCTACTATTATTATACATAATAAAATTAGTTTTAGGATAGAGCAGTAGTAATTAAATCAGTGTACATTTTTCCAACGTTATTGAAAAAAACTTTTTTGACTTAAAAAGCGAACCAAAGTGATCTATAAGAAACGTTAAGATTGAATTAATAATATAAGGGAATATCGGATGGCCCTAACAACAATGTCGGTCTGAAATTGGGCAACTTACAGGACAGTACTTCAAAGTTTATAATATTTAATCATAATCATAATTAATGTAATAAATATAATATACAGAAATATCACTAATTCAAATTTTAACTTACATTTTAAGTGTTCTCGTGTAAAGGTGTCGATTTACACATGCGACAATTTTAATAAAGTCAGGCGATATGCATAAGTACCTACTTTAAACCCTGTACTCTTACACGGGCCAAAATAATTGATTTTAATGATTGGTATCGATTTTAATAATTGATACTATATTTTTTGTCTTTTCACTCTATATGTATAGTACCTAATTATAATGATTTAGAAGAGCTGGCTAAAAGCTGCTAATGTATGTATGTACTATGTAAGTATAACAATATATAGGAAATTAATAAAATTAATTATTTCTCATTGGCTTACTATAAAGTCAAGGCAAGGAGTATAATTATCATAGTTACGTCGTTGATTATTTTTTTATATTTGTACATTATATTTCTATATACTTAGTTTTGCCATGAATATTGTTACAAAGATAAAAAAACAACTGTATGTAACATTTATAACTGTTACAGAGTCTTAGTTTAATCAATCAAATCACATCAAAATATTCTTTATTCAAATAGGCTATTACAAGCATTTTCGAATCGTCAATTAACATAAGCAAGTATTGTCAGTCCTACTAGAAGCTACCACCAGCTCGGAGGGCAGTTCTACTGATAAGAGCTGGCGAGAAACTCAACATTTGATTTTTTTAATGTAAATTTACAGTTAATTTTTAGCATCGACAGTACTTAACTCCACACACTAACGTCCGTATAATATTCTTGGAGTGAATAAAATACTTTCGCTAATAATATGTTTTTAATCTTGATTTTAAATTGTTGAAGGGTGTCTGTAAGTATTTGTGGAATTTTATTATACATACGTATACCTTGGGACATACACAATTTATTTACCTTCTGAAGGCGAAAACTAGGTGTAATCAGTTTATTTTTACTCCTTGCATTTATACCGTGCTTATCACTGTTCTTTAGATAATTGTTAATCTTTTAGGTTACTGTGTACAAATTCCAGGCAATGACAAATGACAAGCTGCTGACAAATGACAAGAAAGTACACGTTTCGCTATGCTCATAGTAAGTCTAAACCAAATATCAAACTTCTAATACTTCACGTTTCGTAGCAATAATTGATTCTTGCTTGAACTTGAACTTGCTAATAACCAACCTCTTTTTTTTTGTTATCACTGGGAAATGCATTTTCTTATGCAGACCATTCTTGCGCAGGGAATGAGTTTCCTAACGATGATAGGTATTGTGGAACTAACCTGTATAAACCTATACTACCTACCAAAACCTAACAGGAAAAATACTTAAAGAAAACATAAAATTTTTTATGTAAAACACATAGTATAAGTACTTTAAGTATTTTAAGTATTTTTTCTATTCTTAGTGCGGATTAGCACTTTAAAAATCAATAAAATACCCAAGGGAAATTTCTCCACCCAAACGGAGACGATCCGGAGCTCTTGCATGCCACTACATTGTCTCAATGGAAGGTGTCTTGCGGACCGCTGACACCTTCAGGATGTCCTATGGTTACTAGGGCAGACTATGTCTAGGGCAAGCATCAATGTCTTGTGGGAAGTCTCTCTGATCCTCCCGCAGTAGCTCCTCTAGGGTATGAAGAGTAAAATATTCGTGTGCAGGCTTTTCCTACTCCCTGGTCTCCGACGGGCGAATTGGCCACATTTGCTCCTTTAATACCATAACAGATTTGCAGAAGGAGACCATGGCAGACCAGTTTTTGTCACTATCCAGCATGACCTTTCATTCATTAAACAGGATGCTAAGTATAAGGACCAAAATGCGAAGTCACAACTTACAAGAGAAGCTCCGAAACTTTAATTTATAATAATTTTAAATTGATGAGATCAATGCTTTTCACACATTGCTAATTCACTAAGAAAACTATCCTCCCTATTTATATTGTAATTATTTTTTATTTTCGTCTCCATTTACAACCTTGTATTGGTGTTTTAGTTAGAATTTATAAACAAAATCGAAATCGTAAGTAAAAATAGAAGAATCTACTTATCATTCCATAAATTCATCATCCGGAAGCCGGGCCCAGCGCGTGTGTTATTGTACGAGCTCCTCTCATCTGCTCAGCTTTAATTAATTTAATAGCGAAGAGCTTAACAAAGCCTAAAGAAAAATAAAAAGAATCTGTATAATGTCAATCGTTAAGTTAACATGGACACGGAAACGTTGTTATTAGACTCTACTACTAGGTATACATTTATTTATGGATAGTGTAGGAAAGTCACTACCATCGTAAAGAAGCCTCACTAGCTTTAGTGGAATATGGAGGATTAGATTGTTTGAGTACTAAATATAAACTTGTATATATAGATTTCATACAAATAAAAAATGAATACCCGTCACCCATTGACCCACCCATTGATACATCAGTATAATACAATATAAGAGCATGAGTGATTAATATACTCGTACATATATTAGATGACTTCTATCGCTGTAATAATAAAAAAAACTTTTCAAGGACTACACAGTGCTTCCTCAATTCTCTACACGATATTCTTGATTTCGTATTGTTACAAACATAACTTTTTATATAAATAAATTGTTTGTTGTATATATATATATATATATATATATATATATATATATATATATATATATATATATATATATATATATATATATATATATATATATATATATATATATATATATATATATATATATATATATATATATATATATTGCTATGTTACATTAAAATTATTATTTTAATGCAATCTAACAAGCGATAATGCATAAACGTTTCAATAACTAAGTGTTGTGTGTGTCAAATAAGTGTTTAAATAACACCCATATAAGTTTCATGTGGAAAAATATAATTTACGACTCAAATAATTTACATTGTCGAACTATACAAGAAATCCATATCACAAAAGAAGAAAAACGGAATCCTTACAGAATCGCTTGTTACAGTCTGTGTATGTTGAGAACTCTTTCTCAAGAACTCGTGCTTTACAAGCTCAAATTAATATCTAATTTCTGACATTCAGATCTACAGACCCTTGAAGTACAAATAAACTTTTAAATCAATATACTCAAAACATCTCGTATGGTTTCTGATTCATTTTTCTTGAACAATATGAAATAGCCGCGTAATCGTATTCCCGTTGACCTAGAAGTGTAAAATTTGGTAAGAAGTAATAATTTTCAATATAAGTAATGGGTAAGCTCTGAAAATGAGTAATATGCACTGAAAATCAAATTCCAAACTTATAATTGTAATTCAATTCATTTTTAAAAAAAACAAATTCGATTTTTTTATAAATAGTGCTACTTAACTAACTTACTACTTTTAGTAGAGTCGTGTGAGTCCGATATTAACTAGATCGTTTTTTTTACAGTTAAGTAAAACTTTACATTTTTAATATTATCTTTTTGAATTTCTGATTTAAAAGAAAAACCCTTATATAAATCAATCATAATCGTTTGTCATGTATAAATTTTCATTTTAAACAAAATCGTTTCTTACTCATTTACATTTAGAGTTTAAAAATACGAGACGAGAAGATAGAAGGACAGACAGTCAATTAAAAAATATATATATTATGTGAATAATATTTCAGGTTAAGGTCGAGTACACAATTTTTTTGTGTTTATACCACATAAGTGGGAAAGTTATACGTTAAATATACATTTTACTTGTACGAGCGAAGCGGTCTTCGCGTCACGTTAGTCCGCCGAAACGTGAAAATTGAAGTAGTCATAATAATGTCGTCCACGTGGACAGAGAACTAGTAAAAATATAATTTTCATAGATCTTTGAGTGTGCTTCTGATAGTACAAAATAGTATAATCTTATATCAATTTCGATAAAGTAAGTAAATACCCTTAAATTAGAGCAAGCTGTTGTTGTTGGTGTATAGTTCACACCGACTTATAAAAACTTGCATTATTGAATTTGTTTACATCATTGCATCAGCAAAGAACTGAATATGACATGACTTAATGTCCTATGTCCCCTAGATGGAGCAGATGGCGTCCACAGATATCCTCCATCGCGATCTGTCTTGAGCTTCACGCTTTACCTTGGTCAACGTCATTCCGATGTTTGCCGTTTCTGCCAACACGGTGAGAAGAGGACGGCCACGCTTTCTTTTCCCTTGGGGATTCCAGTCCAAAGCTTATTTGGGTATAAGTTAACATGGACATATATCGTCCCGACCAGGGACCCCTGTGGAACGTGTGGCCAATCCATTGCCACCTGCGGCGCTTGATCTGGCGGGTCTCGGGCCAGTAGATAAAGAGAATGCGGCGAAGACAGCGGTTGACGAAGACTTGGACTTGGCGTGAGATGTCCTTTGTAACCTTTCACGTTTCGCACCCATAAAACAGCACGGATTTTACATTGGTCCCAAACATCTTTATCTTGATTCTTCGGGTCAGTTACCGCGATTGCCAAACGGGTTTCAGCTGCGCGAAGGTAGCTCGGGCTTTGGTGATCCGTGAAGCGATGTCCTCTTCAGTACCCCCAGTCTCTGCCACGACGCTCCCGAGGTAAGTAAATTTGTGGACGCGTTCCACTGCCTCCGTGCCAATCAGCAATGGTGAGTTGTTTTTCACGCCAATTCTCATCTCTTGGGTCTTCCGGGAGTTTATTTTAAGGCCTGTTTTTGCCGCTTCCTGTTGTAGGTCGTTTAATTTTGCTTGCATGTCGGCGTGTGTGTGACTTAGCAGGCACAGATCATCAGCGTAGTCCAAGTCTTCTAAGACATAGGACAATCCCCACTCTATGCCACGACGCTTGTTTTCAGAGATGCGAAGCATTATCCCATCTAGAACGACCAAAAAGAGGAGCGGCGATAAGAGGCAACCCTGGTGGACACCCGCATGCACTGCTACATCGTCTGAGATGAGGCCGTCGTGAGTTATTTTGCAGGAATACTTCCTGTAAATGCTTTCTAGCAGACGGGTGATTTTTAGTGGCACTCCAAGTTCCGAAAGGTGGGACCAGATGCAGGACCACTTCACCGTATCGAAGGCTTTTTCGAAGTCGACAAAAATTAGGTAAACCTCACTTTGCCATTCTGATGCCTGTTCCAGAATGATACGAAGAGTGTTGATCTGGTCCGTGCATGAGCGGTTCGAACGAAAACCAGCCCGCTCCTTGCGTAGAAGATGATCCACGGCCCTAGATGACGATCCAGGATGATCTTACAGAATAGTTTTGAAGGAACAGAGAGCAGTGTAATTCTTCTCCAGTTATCGCACTGGCTCAGTTGGCAGCTTGTTGACCACGATCGGCAATACCGTCAGCCCACTGTCTCCTATCTTTCCGGGTACTGCGATAGATTTGTTTGCGTTTTTGACGGTACTGAGTGTTAAGTTCGGCTCGCATGCTATCGTTGTGAGTCTCAAGCAGTCTAAGGTTAAGTCGTCTTCTGTCTTCGAACAGGTTCCAGGTGCGTTGTGACAGCCAGTCCTCCCGAGAGTGAGGCGATTTGTGTCTCAAGATGGCGGAACTAGTCTCTGTATAGGCCACTTTAATGCGGTTCCACTCTTCGTCTAATGAGTCCGAAGTTGTTTCTAGTACAGAGAAACGATTGCGCAACTCGAGTTGGAAGGCTTTACGCGTCTCCAAGTCATGTAGTTTATTTACCTCGAACCTTCTTCCAATCTTGCTGGGTCCTCCAGCCACCCGGGCTCTTGCAACTTTAAGCCGGACTTCAGCAACCACCAAATGATGGTCGCTATCAATATCGGCACCCCTGCGGTTGCGAACATCGAGCAATGAAGAACGCCATTTGGAACTTATGGCAAGATGATCGATTTGGTTCTTGGTGACTCGATGTGTACTTATGGTGGTTGCCATGTATGAACAATGTTCCTCCGATGGTAAGATCGTGGCTATGAATATATGATGAATATGACATGATAGTGAGATATTTAACTTGAGCATGTTTTGTGACAGCATATAATAAACGTAAAAAAATAAATTATTTATAGCTTTATATTTGTTTGGGTGGACGTAAAACCTCTTTTATTCCCGTTTCCTTAGACATAATGAGAAATTTTGTCTTAATGCTCCTATACAGCTAAAGAAATTTCTATGCCAAATTTTCACGTCTACACCCAGTAGTAACAGTTTATTGACTTGGATATTTGATATTAATTTCAGCTTGATTCCTCTACGAGATTTCGCGAGAATAGTCTAGACAGAAGGACATACAGACAGACAAATTTTTATAAGCAATCAAATGGTGCTGGCCAAAAGCCTGATAGTCGGCACTGTCTAGTCGCCGACTACTATACTGGCTAGTACAACTATACTGGATAGTCGGCTTTATCGATTAGTCACTCACTTCTATGCTGGTTGGATTTGTCGGTACATCTAAAAAAAAATCTCCTAAAGTTTAAAAAACAACCCTTATTTACCCAATATACAGGGCAGGTGATAGTAAGGTTATTAATAATTATAGACCTATTGCAATCCTTACCACTTTATCTATCGAAATATTTTAAAAAATACTAAATGCAAGACTTGTTGACTTGTGTTGACTATGAAGATTGAAATTTCTTCCAATCAGTATGGTTTCAGAAAGGGTAAATATACACAAGTTCCGAAAAGCTTTTGGATAAATTGAATAGTTTGGGCGTAAGAGGCAAAGTATATGGTATTTTTCGAAGCTAAATATGGTACTAATCACTAACAGTGTGTTGTTATAGATAATGTTGTAAGTACAGAAGAAACTCTAAATTTCGGTGTGCGTCACGGTAGTGTGCTAGCTATCTACTTTGTTTCTTGTTTATGTTAATGAGCTATCTAATTTATCTCTACCAAGTTGTTCAATAATATCATATGCTGACGATACTGCTTTGCTTGTACATGGGAAAAATGGGGCTGAAGCAAGAAATTTTGCTGAAATCTCCTTAACCACTGTGTACAATTGGTTGTAAATTAACTTTAAATCTAGACTAGAGTATTTCAATAACATGCTTATAATCTCGGAGATTACGAGGGTATATGCTAACATCTCTATTAGGCCTGTTGTATATAACTGGAGGAAGGTATTCATAGTGTTGTTTACATAGTGCCAATTTACTTTAGTGTTTACGTTCAATTGTATTCAGTAGGAATAGTTTTCTAACGAAATTAATGTTTTCTAATGAACGTACATTTGTAATGCGATAAAGTACTAAAAAGTAAAGGCTTGAACAAATATACTTTAAGAATGCACTTTTGGACCTGGACTAAAATGGTTTCTCGTTATTTTCTTAGATTGGAACATTAATTTTAGAACTGACAATGCCTTTATAAGGCAATGCACAATTATGACAAAACCATATTACCATATAACCACACCTTTAAAAAGGGGAAAAGTGCCATTGCCCATATTCCTATATAATCTTATTCAAGAACTACGTGCATATTATTTCGGTACCCGGTGAATAGTTAGATAAGTCGACTTGTATAAATATTTTTTAAACGTATAATAGCATTAGGATTGCTTTATTTGTAGGGTGTAAAATTACTACACCGATAGGTCCGTTTTAATGCACAAACCAAGCTTGATAAAGCGTGGACCTGTATAGAAACAATAATAAAATAAAGAAAAATTTCAATAGAAAATGAGAAATTGAGAAGATACATAACCTATATATATATCTTATCTTTTCTATCTTTTTTTTAATATGTACCTACTTAGAGTTACACATTTATACTAACTTTAAATTTACTTTTCCCATTATCGTGAAATATTGTATGTTTCTGTCATAATTCAATGTCGTGCATTCACAAGTTTCCCCTTTATTTATAAAATTATATTATACATAGAAATTTATTTATAAAAATATATAAAAATCCGATGTGTTACTTTTATATTCTAAATGATATGAACATCCAATGCCACTTTTTTTACTACACTGATTGGGTTGCGACCCAAGTGTAGGCTTCAGGGGCCTCTTTAAAATAACTATTCTAGAAATAAACGTGTCTAAAATAATAAAATCCAGCTATGTATCAATATACGTTTAGATTACAATTAATATAAACGTATGTATGTAATTGCATATAACTTACTTAATAGTCAGCAATATTATTACTATTACTATTACGTCTGTATGCCTCGTTAAAATATTTATCAATAGGTAAATATAAATTACAAATTTATAAAAGGCCACCATGGCGTGTTGGAACAGCGTCAGGCTGCAAACGCAATGCTTGAATGAAAAAATAGTGTTTTGATTTAGGATCCGCTCCTGCATGTAGCAGGGTAGGCCCCATTTAGCCCCCACACAAATTATATTATGCCGTCTAAAGCTGCAAAATATTTGGTATTCGCTTACTATATCGGCAAAGGGAACTTCATTTCCTTACTATAGTTTTAATCTATCATTCCCTCATACATACATATATGACAATGTTAATAGCGAAACGTGCCTTTATTGCAATAAAAGTTATAATACTAGTAGTACATTAAAAAATAATAAATTTAATTACACAGACCAGCGAGGTAAATAGGTAAATTGTTAAATTGCCAAGTTACATTTATTAAAATTATCTGAGGTGTGTACTAAGCAATTTTCAATTTCGTTCCCTTCAGTCAGCTTTTATTTATTAACTAGTAGATGTCCGTAACTTCGTACGTTTCGGCTTTGTAATTCTTGTCACCTGACTACTAAGTATGACATAAGAAAAATGATGAATTATTTCTTTTAGCTCTTTCAGCTCGACTACTATGGCTCTGTGTCAGATGTGCCAGTCTTTAAAATCAATTATAGTTAAAAAAAACTGTTTCATTCAAATCCAACCAGTAGATCTGAAGATGTGCATGAACAAACAGATAAACAGACAGATAAAAATTAATAATACCATTGATTCATATTCTATTAGTGTATTAGTAAGTAGTATTATTTTTCCGTAAAAATATTTAATACCCAGAAATTTTATTAGTTTTTTTATAGTATAGATTACAAAATATAGGATACTAATTATTTATTAACATGACAAACATTTTGATATAGGAATGTATTGACGGTAGCACGTAATAATGACGGTAGCAAATAATAGCTGGACGTTTACAAAATAACATTTAGACTATAATAATACAGTAAAAAGTGTTTATGTACAAATGAGATGATGCTGATGATGATGCGTATGGCAGCCGCACTAAGGAGCGCTTGTACGGTTTTTAGAGGCGCGGGATACCGCTAGTTTTAACTAAAAAAACTATTGGAATATAAATATTTCCCTGAGAAGAAATCGAATTCACAGCTCTTGCAAATACAGTGAAACGCTAATTGACTTCAGTGTGATAGACTTAATTTTCAATAAAAAAGCTTCTTTTTCTTCATTTTCTTAAAAAGCTTCCTACCACGAGGAACATTTTTTATTTAGGTGAAATTTCATAAATTTTTTATTTCTTGGTTGCACTTTCATAGCCATTTCAGTTCATCAGATGTTCCAGATCTTTAATTTTTATATGTAAATATGTATTAAAAATATTTCAAAATCTTAATTAAAGTTTAATTCAAATCCGTCCAATAGTTTCGAAGATGTGTGTTTAGAAATAGATAGACAGACAAACGCCTACTCGTAGACAAGAGTGGTAAAATGGTCAATGAATATTCGGCCTCCAAACAATTTTGCCCGACGTGATACAAGCTACCTGCGAATAAGAAATCAGTCCACTCTAATTTTACAAATGCAACGTAAACACATTGTGTTCCCTCCTTCCACTTGAAACACTTCCACTTGATATATATTCCTCGCCGATCAAAATGTACAAGGTGTCGGTAACTTAAAACTAGTCTTCCGTAGAAGTCAGAATAACAACAATTAACAATCAACGTGCGTGTCCCGTGTGTGACCCGGGAGGGACACAACAAAAGAGTAACACCGAGCGGGTTATTGTTGGTATACACATAAATCGATACATATCAATCGATTTGCCTATAAATATTGACGGTGACGACGTTTACGTCAACGACATGTAATCAACACAACCAGCTAGTCCATCGTGAAGCTGACGGAAACCAGGGACCAAGAGCTGCAACTGTTAACAACTGGTCCGATCTCCAATACCGGACACAGCAACTCTGTTACTTGTGATTGTGTGTCGAGTCGGTAGCAGAGTGTTTACGTTTGTACAGCCCGATTAAACATCCATACATCCTTCATAACTTCCTTAATAAAATTTAGTGTATTATTTTTTTTGTTGACCTCAGTACAAATTGATATAAAAAAATCACGCCATGTATCTTTTAAAAATGATATGAACATACACCATACGTATTTGATAGCGAATTATTATCATCATAAAGTTTCGTAGAAGGCTTAAAACTATTACAAACATGAGCAAACACATATTCTTTTTTGAGCACTGAATTTCGTGTTTTACGATGGCTGGATTTTTTATTACTATTATATACGTTTTTAGGATTCCGGAAAAAAACGGAACATATATAGGATCACTTTGTTGTCCGTCTGTCTGTATGTCTGTCAAGCCCATTTTCAAATCACGTGGAAGAATCAAACTGAAATTAATATTAATTATCCGAGTTGATAACTTCTTGAAACACAGACAAAATCCAACTTTTAAGTCAACGCAATGAAAAGATATTATTCTTAATTTTTTTTGTATGAAAATCGCCGCGAAGGTTATAATATATAGTAAAAACAAAGGTAGATCCGAAAATAGGAAATTTGTGGATATATCACAGAAAAAAACATAACAATTAGTTCATACGACCGCAAATTGTAACTTTGTCGACTCTTATTAATGTACAACTAATTAAATTCATTGATCTATTGTTATGAAAGTGAACGAGAAGTGAAAACATACACTATATATAAAGGGGAAAATCTTAAAATTGATAATTTATATGCTTAACACAGAATGAAACCATTTCATTTCATACAAAATGATTGGATACGACCGCAAATTCAAGTTTGTCAATTTTTATTAGTTGTATTTTAGTATTTTTTATGTAGTATTTTCCTCAGCGGAATACTTACAATCATGAGATTCTTAAGGAACCCTTGGTGCGTGAGTACTGCTCGCACTTGACCAATATTTATTATTTATAGGTTGAACGATTCACGTCGACGACGAAAAGTCATGTTGGAACATACTTGTTGCTATGTCTATGTATACTAGCGACCCGCTCGCGGCTTCGCCCGCTTATGTTAGCTAGAACGTGTTCGTTTTAAACTTTTATACCTACATAACAATAAAGTTCTTCGATTTTCACGTCGGAACCCTAAAAATAATTAAATTTAATTCTTTTGATTATGGCGTTCCAATAAATAAATAATAAATAGTGTTAGTACGATTTTGAATTTCAAAATCAATTGTTGGATGTGGAAAAGAAAGAACATAATCTGCTTACAGACTATACGATAATTACAAATACGTTTACGTTATAATATATATATATATATATATATATATATATATATATATATATATATATATATATATATATATATATATATATATATATATATATATATATATATATATATATATATATATATATATATATATATATATATATATATATATATATATATATATATATATATATATACATATATATATATATATATATATATATATATATATATATATATATATATATATATATATATAAATGCAATAAGTATATAGGTAAATTAATCAGGATTTTTAATAACAGACAAGAGTGACACACCATGAAGCTCTTCGAGCGCGTGATTGCCCTCAGGCTCCGCCGAGAGTGTACTGTCTCTGAGTGTCAATATGGATTTCAGCCAGGATCAGGCACTACGGACACCATTTTTGCCCTCAGAATTTTGATGGAGGCACACAGGGAAAAGAGGAGAGCTCTGCATGTGGCATTCTTAGACCTGCAGAAGGCCTTTGACTGTGTGCCACGTCAGTGTATCTGGTGGGCACTGCGATCCAAAGGGATCCCTGAATCCTATGTTGCTATTATCAGAGGCATGTACAACGACTCTGTTTCTACAGTTAGGACCGCTGTTGGCGATACCAAACCCTTCCCAATTACAGTAGGGGTTCACCAAGGCTCAGCTCTTAGTCCACTTTTGTTTAATGTAGTGCTAGATACTGTCACGGCTCACATCCAGGACCAGCCTCCATGGCTGATGATGTATGCCGATGACATAGTACTCATTGACGAGAAACGACTGATGCTGGAGCGTAAAGTGAATGCCTGGAAGTGTGCGCTTGAGAACGGTGGTCTTAAACTGAATGTGTCAAAGACCGAGTACATGGCTTGCGGGAACCCAGACTCGAGCACCATCCACATCGGGCCTGAGCCAGCCGTTAAGTCGGAGAAGTTCAGGTACCTTGGATCCATTATGCACGAGTCCGGAGGCATTGACTACGATGTCCACGCCCGGGTTAGCGCTGCTTGGGCCAAATGGCGGGAGGTCACTGGTGTGGTCTGCGATCGCAGAATACCGCCCAAACTCAAGGGGCTGATATACAAGAGCCTGATCCGACCAGTTCTTCTATACGGCAGCGAATGTTGGCCAGCATTATCTCGGCACACTCAGGAGCTTCACGTAACGGAGATGAAGATGCTGAGGTGGATGTGTGGCGTTACTCGGGCTGACCGCATACGCAATACATTCATTAGAGGTAGTCTTGGGGTCCGTGACGTAGCGGATAAGCTCTAAGAGCGTCGTCTGAGATGGTATGGCCACGTTTTGCGCCGGCCTAAGAATTACGTCGGAAGAAAATGCCTTGAGATGTCTGTCCCTGGAGTAAGACCCCCCGGACGCCCAAGGAAGCGATGGCTGGACGTCGTGACGCACGACATGAGAGCCAATGGACTAACCACTGAGGATGCTCAAGACCGTGCAAAGTGGAGTAGACTAAGTAGGAAAGCAGACCCTGGCAATAGGCCGGGATGATGCTAAGTGGAAGAAGATATATATATATATATATATATATATATATATATATATATATATATATATATACATATATATATATATACATATATATATATACATATATATATATACATATATATATATATATATATATATATATATATATATATATATATATATATATATATATATATATATATATATATATATATATATATATATATATATATATATATATATATATATATATATATATATATTACCACCATTAAGTGTGTGTATAATAAATGCATATTATACCAAAATAAATTATCAATCAAAACATCGATTAAGTGAAAATTAATTATGTATTACGTGCTAGTTTGTTTGTGTAAACAGGATTACTAGTTATGATTCACACAATATTATCATATAATATATTAGTTTTATAATCAATAGTGTACTTATTAATCATAGAGGTATCTACTACTACTCTAATACGCATACGTTACGACTAATGTAACAATCAAGCATATTCTTAAATAACAATAAAGAATAATCTCAATTTAGGCACTTTTAACAAAATAAGAATAAAAATTTGACGCACTTAATGGTGAAGCTTAACATACATATGACATTAGTGAGATAGTTTCCTACAACATTACCTTGAACGAGCTACAAGCTAAAGCTAATTTAATATAACAGATGAAAAAAAAATTCTATCTGTAATTGCAAATAACGTTGTGTTTTCAAATTTCATAAAACAAAAACTATAAAATATATATTTTTTTATGGGGGGCTTGTCCACTAGACATATTTCAGTAGAATCTTGACCACGAATAGAAGTTTTGCCAAATATTACCAATCTCTTCTCACTTATTTGTATGAATAATAAATACATAGAGTGTGATTGTATACCCTTATTAGTTATATTTCATTGACCAAGAATTTGATATGAAGTGAGAACTTACAGTACGTATAAAGTGGAGAATCTCAAAATTGATAATTAATTAGTCTAACACAGGAAATTTAAGTTTATTAATTTAGTAATTAGTATTTTCCTCAATGAAATATCTACGTCTACTATCACGAAATTGATACGAAACCCTCGGTGAGCGAGTACTGCTCGAACTTGACTGATATTTTTTCCGTCTCTGAGTGTGACTTTATATTTTTTAACGTTGCGTATGATTAAAATATTATTTATATTACATTAGCAAACTATTAGTTACCTACTATTGTTTATTATACGTGCATAAGTAATCACGATTTGTACGCTTGTATTTTTGTGGATTCATTTTAAGAAAAATAGAATGCATACATTGTATTATTAATACACACAATAGTATAATAATAAATTAATTTGTATAGTTTTTTAGATTACTTTACCAATACTTTTATGTATGCGACCGAACGAGTCCGAGTCCGAGTTCGACCGAGCGAGTACAAAGAATTGAAATAAAATCGCTAAGTTCTAGGGAGCGGAGCGGAGTCATCACGGACTTATAATTAAAATAAGAAAAACTGTCTATTTACTTAATTGTATTTTCATAATGTTTATCACACATTATAAAAATAAAAAATAATAATTTTCGGCATTTTCAAATAATTAAAACAAATAAAAATAAAACTTATAAAATAAACTTAAAATTTAGTAATTAATTGATTGAATATAAAAGCATGAAGCAATAGCAATAGATTTTCCTAAAACCGAAAGTAATGAAATCATTTATACTGGAAAGAACAAGAGGTGACCATACATATATACATTTATAAAATTAGCATAATTATAAAATTAATATAATAGTAAAAAGGCGTATTGCTGCCAGTAACAGAACGAACGATGCCTTAGATGCATTGTTGAGACGGCGAAATGTCAGTGTAGCTGCACGGTTGGCTGTACACAATGCAGTCCTGGTGCTGACGCTGTTATATGGCAGTGAAACGTGGGTATTGCAGAAGAAGAATGAACGAAAGATGAATGCTGTGGAGATGCGATCTCTTTGGAGGATATGCGGAGTCAGCTTAACTGACCAAATCCAACGAAGAGATACACAGAATGGTAGGTATCAGCGAGGATGTCATAGTAAGAATGAAGGAGAATGTGCTCAGGTGGTTGGGGCACGTCGAGAGAAGGAGTGATGAAAGAATGGTAAAAAAGATATATGAAGCAAAAGTGTACGGTAAGAGAGGTAAGGGGAGACCTCGGATGAACTTCGAAAACACAGAGTCAAAGATACTGGAGGAAGGTCACGTAAAAAGCATGAGGACGCCCTGGAGAGCATGTATGAAGAGGTTAATGACGTATGAAGAGGGTAATGATTTTTTTTAGTTAATTCTGATTTGCACAAGTAAAAATATTTGTATGATTGGCCTATAAAAATGAATTATAAATAAAATATCTACTTATATTTATAAAAATCAAAGTGATAATAAAATAATATTAACTTTATGAATTTTAATTTTACCGGTGTCAATGATTGTTGGATTATTGGACCAAAAATAATAAAAGGGAAAAATAGATTTAATTTCGTTATCAACGAAGGTTATAATAATAATTATCCAATAATAGTAAACGATCGACTGTCTAAAATAGAAAATAAGATTTCTTTGAATCAAGTAAATAAATAATAAAATATTATGTAGTAGTAATTGTATTAAATATTATGTAATAATAATTTTTGCATATATTTCAATCCAAAATTAATTTGAAATTGGTCGATATCGGTGTTAAGTTACCTAAGTCTCTGTCTGTAAGTGAAATTTTAAAGCTGGAATAAAAAAATAAAAAAAATATGTAAAAAAAATAAAAAAATTTATTACTCGAACCAAAAAAATTCAGCTTCTTCTGCTTGTTGTCCAGTATGAAATATATTAAAATTATAGTCTTCTCCACGATAAAATATAATTGGATATTGTAGGGCATCATACGATCGATGAGTCTCGCTTATTCTTCGATTACCTCCTAGTCGCTGGGTGCGAAGTAGGAAGTGGGAGAACACGAATCGATCGCAGCGCGCACCGTGGCTGCGGAACGGAAACTCTGTCGGACGAAATGTCACTTTTTAAATTACACAAAAATTTAAAATACAGTTATAAAAGATCGTATGCAATATGTATGAAATGCGTTATTCCATTATATTTATTTATTTATTTTCCGTAAAGTCAACCATAAAAAAAAACTCGTGTATATTACCTGAAATTTACAGATTGTGGCATTTTAGACTATTCGTACTAAATGCCAACCCTTTGACATTTCAATGTCCGACTTAATTGTAACCGCTAGTTGGCGCTACCATCGTGCACCTAGCGAATACGTAAAGATAGAACAATACCTATCTCTTTTTTGACACTCTTGATCAACTAACACTACAACTACTTAATTTGTAGAAGGCTTACTATACCGACGTTTATGATTGGAATCGGATCGGATCGAAATCGATTGGTTTACCGTCACCTTACCTGATTCTAATCTGATTAGTAATTGATAATTATCTTTGTTTTCGAGTGGATTAGATTCTAAAGCAGACTTAAAGTCGTGCAAATAAGGATTTACTTGAAGGAGAATATTATGTAAGTCTGTTATGAGATTTTTATTTAAATTATTATTATAGGAAATCCGAAAACTAATTTGCTCATTAAAATCAGCTATAAAAAGTATCTGTAAAAATTTTTACACTTTAAAGTTTTTTACTTTCAGGAAACAATGAACCATTTAAATGGTATACTTGTCCCTGGATTTTAAAAGGCAATAATATAAAAGATACAATATGAAGAATAAAGTCATCTGAAAAGCATAGTTGTAAAATCTTACAGCGTCCAAAAATGATTTCGATTGAACGTGTTTTCCATCCAGCAGAGATTTCAAAGGTTCGGGAGGTTCAAGTAAAGGTGTTAAACGAATTTTATCTGATAAACAGCATAATCCAACAGATTTTACTGCGCTTTACCCACTTTAATGCAGTGCAATAATTACAAGCCTTAGTCATTGGATCCACATCAGATTCCTTTTGTAATTAATAGAAGGATTGTAGGAGAAACCACTATTCAATTTTAATTGGCAAAGGTAATCTCATCTCTGAGTTCTTATGAGCACTTAATCGTTCCTGATGTTCTCAATCAGATTCTAATTGTCTATGGACGGTATGCCATTGGCGATCCAAAGGCAGTCTTTCTGTCCGTCTGACGTTAAACTCTATCTATATATCCGTCTGATAGAAAACGAAAGTATTTCGACTCTCCGTGAATGAAGAGTCGAAATTCTTTCGTTTGCTATCATTCAAATTTATTCTTTTGTTTTCTTTAACTTGTAGTATGTATTTCTAGCTGCAGCTCTACTTTCATCGCGTCTGAATGCAAATTCTGATCGTCACTGAGGAGCGTGATATTCTCGATCGAACATTAAATGAGTTTCACGATCAAATATAGATTCCTGTGAGCGAAATAAAATGCGTGGTGTTCATGTTCGTGTGTCAATCTCTGACTACGATGTTCATCAGATTCGTTATTACGTGCAATAGTGTGCTGTTGACGATCACGCGATCACGCGATCTTATAAGCATATTTCATTCATAAGAAAGGCAAATTTCAGATTGTTCTGTTTGTTTCATTAGCTCGTAAATTATTTTTCCTTTCGTTCTGAATTTTCATTCTCTCTTCTCTTTCGCATTGAGTTTCAGGCTGATGATGAACTCAAGTTAGATTTCCGTTTTTTAGGCATTTTTAAATTATAACGAATAATAATGATGTATAAAATATAAAAAAATATAAAGTTATTAATTACTATAAGGTTTATTTAATTGGTCAATCTTGGTTAACTTAGCATACAAAAATTAAAAATTATTACAACTAAATGAACTCAAGTCTTTATCTTTCGAACATATTTTTTTATACAAGTTATTGCACATATGCGTAATGTTAATTTTATATAAGATTTATGGTATAACTGATTATTTATAGGTTCTGATCTTTATTTATTTTACATATTGCGTAAGATAAACCATAATATTAATGTTTAATAACTTACGTTACGTAATTTTGTCCTTTAATCCTATATATGTATCATACAATAGATAAAAAAAAATCAATTTAAATAGATTTTATTAAGTTAATAAATAGATTTACATTTTTACTTAGTTACAAATAAGTCAGATTAGATACCCTTGTGTTGACTGTTTAATAAAATGTGATACACGATTCATTTGACAGAAACAATTAATAAATGAAAAAAAACCTAACCTATAAACAATTGGTACACGTTAAAAACAATTGACGCTAATGGAGTAAAAAGATTTAATGACTGCAATTTTACTGTTTCTTCATTATACCCGAATCTGATTTATAATTGATTTAAAAAGTAGCCCATATTTTAAGAGACAGCATCTTGTTCATGTATAAAAAACATTAGCTCAAACAGATAAGTAGTTGATTAGTTCGTAAATACCATGTACAGACCGACTCGAGACAGCCGAGATGTAGGTATAGATGTCTTATGGCATTATATTGGAGATTGCAGCCGCTTTAAATTTAATTTTGTCTTGCAGAAGTGAGCTATTCGCGCTATGTGGAACTTGGCCCTAAAGGCAAAAATTTAGGAAAATTAATATGTTGAAAATAGATATTATAAAAAATATTAATCATTTTACCAAAAACAGTGTTGTAGTTATATAAATAATATCTTATATATTATGATTCCAGAAAACCTACGAGAATGTTCTATTTTACAATTTAAATTGAAATTGAATTGTGACAATACGTTTGCGTGTATAATACATACTACATAATGTCACATACACGATACTTAATTAAATTAAGCTAGCTAGATCGCGTTCGTTTTAAAATTTGATACCTACATCACAATGCAATTCTTCGATTCTCACGTTGTCTTTTTTTAATCACTCGTTTCTTGCGTATATGTACATATATATTAAAACTTAATATGTAAACGTATATGTAATTAACATATACTCTGTAAGTAGATTATGTTCTAGCTTTCCTAGTATAGCCTCAAAAAAACACTATCCCCTTCCCACATATTTTCTTTGTTCTTGTTTTTATTTTAATTGAAATTTATAGTCTAAATCATACCAACACTATTTATTTATTATTTATCGGAACACCATAACTAGAAGAATTAAATTGAATAATTCTTATATTTAAATCTTTGACGTTGTTTCATCTAGATCTGACAAATGTACCTACTACTACTTTTCTTCTATTTTTAACATCGCCAATGTTTAAAATAATATTAATATCATACTAAAAAACCCTTATTTGAATTGAAATAATGCTCATATTACAAGGAAAATAGCTAATTTATTCGACAAAATCTATTATGTAATTTAGCTTCACTTGCTAGTAATCGACGTAGGTAATTAAAATATATACATGTTTTATCTACGAAACCCGTATGTTCATTGAACGCCAGGACCACAATTATTCTACATGTTGATTTAGGTTTTAAGCTATTAAGCGTCAAAATTTATCCGTTTTTAGTTGATAATCACAGTAATTAGACTTTATCGGTCTTTAATTTTTTTGTTGCCACACTGAAATTCATCAATTTCCATTTTTGTGGCCACTAGCTTAAGACATTCAAAACATAACAGTAGCAGAATAAATAATAAACAGACGGAAAAAAACATTCGCTGGGTAGTGTGTTTAGCTCAAATTTACGAATACAGTAACTATAACGATAGCTTAACGATATATACACCGACTCCTTGTTTATACAACTTTATATTGTTATTTATGTTGTTATTAACCGTTACTTTAAATAAAAAAAAGAAAAATAAAACCTAACAATAGTTTGTTCAACCTATTCAGCGATACCTCACTTGACATAGTTTGTCGATTTAATTCTTTCCATTTGACAATATGGCGTCTAAATGTGTTGTGTACTCGTATTTTTATTATTGTCACTCATAAGATTAGTTACACTTAAGACGTTAAGACGAATCGATTCATGTAAGAATTAATTAAATCGGGAAACTCGTTTGGTTATACATAAACTGATACACACATTACCTCTCTTTCTTTGCAATCGAGTTAAAAGGCATATATAATGACAAATTAATAATAAAAACATAAGAAATGTTCTGTTGCGTTTCAAGTGTTCAGACACTTCGTTTTCCACTTATTTTTGTTTTTATGCAATACTGTAAATGTATAAATAAATAATTATGTTTCCAAAGAATGTATTTGTATATTGTTATTGTACTCGTACATTGTATTCAAATTAATATTTTTAATTTATATGACTCTAGGTCAAAAGTCTTTAAAGTGTTTTTTGATTTTTGCTTCATTAATATGCGCAATAATTTACTTTACACAACAGATAGATTTTTAGATAGTCGGTCTGATTCTCACTCGGGGAGAATTAGTTATTTCATTTCTTCGATCTGGTAACAAGATAAAGCGCGGCATGGTCTGTCTTAACACTAGATTTTTCGTCTGTCTATCCTGCTATACCTATGCGGGAATTAGTGTGAAGCGACTTCTTGACGTGAAACTTCTTTGCGCGAAATGAAAATGAATTCTTTGTGTGAAATTTTTACAGTTTAACGTAATAATGTGACACGAAAGACGAAGGACGTTGCAGTGGTAACGTGTCCACATAACACGATTCCCATCGTATTACCTTTAATAAAAATAAAAATTCAAATAATTATTATTTATATTAATTTTCGACACTTATTATTTTATAATATATATGATAACTTTTAGGATATTAATATACCTACATACATCACAAACCCTTTAGTGCAATTATGGCCTACAGTAAATGCACAACGCAACTCGTGTATTTGATTGGATAAAAAATAATACTGTTCACTGTTTTAAATAAATACGTTAACAACCTTTTAATTTTTATGACATATCGAAAAAGTTACTAAGGATCATTATTAGGTGACAGATATATGCTGTCGTGGAGTAGTTTTTAAAGGGAACAATTACGTGATATATGGTTTTATAATATATGGTTTTATAATATATGGTTTTTGCGTAACTTAAACCGTCTCTGCAGCGCACGCAACTCAAGCTCTCCCGTTTTCGCAACATTATTGTTATTCCATTACTATTCACCATAGTTTGTTGTAATGTTATAGCTTATCTATACTTTATCTATACTTTTTAATATATACCTATAAACAAGACAAAAAACTATATATATATATATATATATATATATATATATATATATATATATATATATATATATATATATATATATATATTATATATATATATATATATATATATATATATATATATATATATATATATATATATATATATATATATATATATATGTATATATATATATATATATACATTGAAATTCTTCGATAGATGGACAATTCATTATAAAAACTTTTTATAATGAATTCAACGCGATGAAATATGGATAATAGTATATTATAAATACACGCCTCACGACGCACGACGTCTCGACTAGTTTGCTCTCGTATTTTAAAACTTGATATTTGCTAAAATATCCATTTCTATGATGTGCTATAAACGGCAATTTCGTTCTATATAAAGCAACAATAGTAATTATATATTAGCAAATAGTATTTACTAGGTAAGGAATAATTCTGTATTGTTTATATTAGTTTCGTAAATATCCTTTTATTTTTCTTGTACTATGTAAAACATAAAAATAGTTGCTCTGGGATGTGGGGATGTGGGAATTCTTAAAAGGTCGATATTATATGCTCTCATAGACTTTTATTTAGAACTTTTAATGAGGAACAATTCTGTCACAAATTATTTTTATGCAACTACCATTTACGCCATGAACGCACGAGATCCTGTCGGGATGATCTGTGATATTCATCACAGATAAATTAGGATTCTAATGGTAGAAGAATTGTTCAAATGGGTAAAATAGTTTTAGCACCTGTCGCTGTCAAGCAAACAAATAAATCTTTCCTCTTTCTATTATTCGTAAAGACTATTTTTATTTACTGTATTTTCAAATATTACTCTTTTATTCCTTGCATTAAATAGGTACTACTAAAATTTATACAAATTAATGTTAATCTGAGGCCTTAGCCAAACACAAACGTTTTCTCTGTTCTACGATTAATATCGCATATTGCAATAAGCATAAACTTTCCTAGAAAACGCTACCTTTGTAGTCAACAACACATGTCAGCGTCCGACCCTTGATCAATGTCAAGAGATGGCACCGAAGATATTGTTTAACTGCGTTCTTCAAAACCTCATTCGAGGGACGTAACGTCACAACATTTAATGTAACGTGACATTGGCGAAGTGAATTGTGCTCAACTGGCACGCTCGAAACGCCATTACCGTAGAGCAGAACAGAACAAAACTGAAACTTAACTAATTTGAAGAACAAGCTTTTAAAAATTGTACGCAGTTTTCTTAAAAATATGCCGCAGAATTGTTTTCAATGATTTCTAGGAGGTTTTGCATTGTTGTGTTTATTTTACTATAAGACAAAAAAGTGATAAGTATGCTTAAATAACTACATTTTTTGTAAAAACAAAAACACAAGGTAGGTTTAAAATTTAATAAAACATATAATAATAGAAAAAATATGGCCATTTAGTTAAAAAGTTACTAATTTATGTACCTATATATAAGTAATTGTAAAAGTGAAAAATTCTTTTTGTTTTTCTTGAAAAAAGTGAAAAAGTCTAGTGAAAAATTCTTTGAGTTTCCTACAGGTTTTCATCCTTCGATATGTGAGCGTTAATCGATTGATTCGATTGATGGTTAACCAACGCTTAAAATCGCAAACGTTTGTCAACATTGAAAACATACCCGTTGACACTGTAGAATTGGTTAGTTTTCTCTTTGGGCATGATTGCTTGATTTAGATCACGTGATTTATGGTTAACTCCATTCATTTTGTAAGCGTAAGTGTTCATACTCCTAGAATTGCGTCTTGGCTAAGGTTGTCCCTACTGTTATTAAAGTAGCAGATAGTTTTTTTTAAATATAATTTAATATTATCAGAATATTTGTAATTATTGAAATCTAAGCGACAACGAAATAGTATCTTAAAAATATTTTTTTAAACTTTTTATTTAATCATATAAGACTAAAATTTACCGTTTCTTAAGATCTATTCAATTTGTGACAGTCAATCGTGTGAAAACGGATGAAAAAAGATCGGATGAAATACGAGGGCGGGTCAATAAGTCCGTGACTTTTGGAATAAAACACAGTTTTGTCTCTGGTTTGGTCTCGTGTGTGTTGTGATGGATCCATGTTTCATCCACGGTTACAAAACGGCGCAATAACTCCTCCATATTGCGATTAAACAACGCCAAACCTTCCTTTGAAGTTCTACACGATTGCGTTTGTGGTCGACTGTGAGCAATAGCGGCACCCATCTTGCGGAAAGCTTTCTCATGCCCAAGTGATCATTCAAAATTGAAACCACTGAGCAATGCGAGATCCCTACGGCTTCTCTCGCACTTTCAATCTTCGGTCGGCCAACACCATATCGAGATTTTATTCGATTGTTTCGGGTATAGAGACCTCAACTTGGCGTCCACGACGTTCGGCATCTTCATTTTACCATTGAAATCGATGGGGCAGAGTCCCCATAGTATTTATCAAGCTTAGTCTTGGTCTCGGTAATGGTTTTCTTCCGCAAGAAATAATGCTTAATAAGCACACGAAATTCATTTTTTTCCATTTTCTCCTCAAATTCTTCTTCTTATCTTTATATATGGCGTTTCGAGCGTGCCAGTGGAGCAAAATTCACTTCGCCAATGTCACGTTGAACGGAGAACACACAAAGGAGAGTATACGGTAAAAAAGAGATAATATTTTCTCCTCAAATTAGTGGGTAGTCTGATAAACATAGCTGTCAACACACACTAACTGACGCAGCAAGTTCAAATTTTGACAGGAGTCAACTGACAGATGCCTGTTGACAAGAGCAGTGTTGCTGTTTCAGTAAAGAGGTCAGAAATTCAAAAAGTCACAGACTTATTGACCCGCTCTCGTAGTACTCTCGTAGTTAGCATTAAATATACTATCATATTTGGTTTATGGAAAACGATAATATGAATAAATCATTTTATCATCAGTTATTAGACATATATTTTCAAACAAAACAAAAATTATGATAAAAATTATGAACTGAAGTTCTTAACTTGTTCTCACAGGCAGACTGTTTCCATGTATAGTACAACATTACAATAGTTTCCAATTGACACATTTTCAGCTTGCGTGCACATAATGAGTCTCGCGTTTGATAAGTACACTTTAAATACAATAACTTCTAATTAAAATTATGTAAGTATATAATAAGAATGGGACGAAATTCTCAAATAATGTGTTCACGATGAATTTTAATTTTATGGGGTCAAGTCTAAGACGGTTTATTAAATTAATCGGTTAAGTGCGGGTAGTAATCGCGCACTGAGGGTTCCGTACCTATTTCATGATTGTGGCTATTCCGCTAAGGAAAACACTACTTATACAAATTGTCAATCGTAAATTTTCCTTTAGGTACGGAACCCTAAAAAGTATTACCTACATATATTTTTGCTTTATCCTTGCTGTTAGAATCACTCTTCTTCGTTAATACTGCCTATAACACCATTGATAAGACTCAAAGAAACGTTTATATTCCGTTTAAGCATTACTCAAGTTTTTTCTAACCGTGCTGTCGTAGAATCAACCTTGTCGCATTTTTCAATAGACTTGCGAGCTCTCTTTATTTGGGACAATCGACGCTATCAGTAGCTCCATAATTTAATTATACATATGACAAAATATCTAATAATTTATTACAATAACAATTAAGCGGAATCTAAATCAATAATTAGAACTCATATATTTCACATTCTTTCTGTAAGATGAATGTTGAATGTACAGTACACTTAAGTGAAGTATACTACTAATACTAATAGTATATATGCTCTGTTATATATACTTACATATAACAGAGTATGTATAGGTACTTAGTTTACCGGTTCTATTGACTGCCCTCTGGAAAAAACGATAAACGATTATTAAAAGTTATAAGAACGGAGTTTCTCCTTACACACGCTGTAATTGTTAAAGTAGAATCTACCTAGTGTACATCAACGGGTTGGTAAAGTCTGCATGGGAGAACTCGAGCAAACTTCCAACTTCCAGGACAGGGGAAAAATATTTAAAAATCCTAAACTACTTTATTATTTATTATATTTTTGTATACATTTTTTGATCTATATCATTAAAATTGGCAGAAGTATGATACAAACTTCCATCTCCTCGAATACGGGGCTTAAAACTCAAAGGTCCTAAGTTTTTTTGTTGTTTGTATACTAATTCTAATACTAGCTTACATATAAAATGTCAGCTTTGTAGGACTTTAGATATTAACATATAATGTGGAGTGTAATAATATCAAGTATGTCTTACAATGATTTTTCAATAACTAATTTTATAATTTATTTAATTTTTAATTATTCACTTGAGTAGAAATCACAAACGAACGTATTTACGATAAAATAGTGTCACATTGTTGATAGAAATAAAATATAATGTATAAAAAATGTAAAAACAAACAAAAAAAATAAAGTAAGTTAAAGTATTATATATATATATATAAATATATATATATATATATATATATATATATATATATATATATATATATATATATATATATATATATATATATATAATATATATATATATATATATATATATATATATATATATATATATATATATATATATATATATATATATATATATATATCAAAATTCAAGCGTCAAGATAAATGCATCACTATATCCGTAAACCGGTTCTAGGGTCCGGAAAAACCATGTCTGCTCAGCTGTTGTTCTTGTCGGCCGTCTAGATTGTAATTATTGTGGTCAATATAATGACAACAACATTATTAATAGACCTTCTGAGGTGAGATTAATTTGCATTGATTATATATATTTAGCATATACTAGGGAAGATAAACAAATCGCTTTTGAATAGGTACTTCATGCAAATATAATGTATAAAAAATGTAAAAACAAACAAAAAAAATATGTTTCTTTTTTATTTTATGTACGAATTGAAAACGAGCAACATAGAAACTCTTATACATTTTTTACAATAAATTTATAGGAATATCTACGAGTATATAGGGAGATATATTTAAAGTTTTCTTGTTTTTCTTTAAATTTAACTTCAAATTTGGTTAAAAAAAATATTCAAATTTTAGATGCATCTGTTTTATTATTTTACACATTTATTTATACTTAATGTTTCATATAACAATTTTTGGTTCATTGAATATTTTAGAGAGAGAGGGAGAGAGAGAGAGAGTCTTGAACTACAAATAAAAAACAATCCTTAAAACCTGTGTATATTTATATGAAGAAATATAATACTATGTCTCTTAAAATACGTTTTATGTGTGTTTTAATTAAAACAAACACCAGCAGAAATACAACTTACATATCTATCGGTATTTATAATGTAATTTTCTTAAAGGTAAACAATATCTCAATTCACTCACTTATTCTATATTTATGAGATTTGATTATTATGAAAATTTTGACAAATATAGACTCGTATCTATTGTCTTTTATTGATACATAGATATTTATTGGTAATCTATATCTTTACATATTATAAAATGAAAAGTTTCAGTGTTGTACGCGTGTATCTTTTTAGCTACGATAAAAGTGATTAGAGGTTTATGTGTAGTAAGAAATGTACCTATATTAAGTATAATGTTACGTCAAGATATAGTAACTTATTTTTGCGTGTGCTTTTATTGCAAATGATATTGCAGGTGGGTTAACCTTTTGTGAAAGAACAAAATATTGTACCACGAGATTGCATGCTTCCGAGGTTGATCCCAGTAACCATTTTTATCTGTATAAGTTATCAATAATTTAAATGAAAAAGTTTAAGTATTAATTTTCTATTGAAATAAAAATATTATTTTAAACGTTGGTAATATAAAAATATGAAATTACTAACGAAAAATATACTTTCAATGTAGTTGTCGGCAGCGAATCCAAAAAGTAAAATAGTAGTTATATTGGAATATTTTAACAAAGAAAATGGCCGGCAACAAAAATTGTTAGCATTGGCAATAGTGTGCTTAGAAGGTAAAAAAGCAAATTATGTTGGAATAATTTGAAATATAAATTCCAATTGTGAGTTGTGGATATGGTGTTTAATTTTCGTTGTAATGTGAGAAACTAAAAAAGAGTTTTCTTACAGAAATATTCCATATAAAATGATAATTTTAATTTATATATGTATATTTTTCATGCAAGAAACAAATATATTATATATAAGATTTTCTTGAATAGATTGCATAATTTGAAAACAAAAAGTACAATGTATAGAATATGTACAATGTGATTTCGTATAAAATTTCGACAACAACAATTGGGGCGCCATCATAGAGATCTATGTCAAGTATACCCTTGAAAGTCTTAGTATCACCATCCCCATATATATTACACATATTTTACTTAGTGTTTTTGAACTGACTTGTAATTTTCAGGACACATTCTTGAAAGGTTAAGCTTTGAAAATATCAAAAAAAGAATAATATTTTCAAAATTCTACACTAGAATACCCCCTAAAGTGAATGTTAGTGAAAAGAGTATACGAAATGTTTTAATGCATAACAAAGTTACGGGCTACAATTACTACTACTCTAATTTAAGCAATATATACATATATGTAATTCATTATTATTTATTTGTTCCAGATTGGCGTAAAATTTTGAAAAAAAAACTATTAATTTCATGTAAAGGAAATATTTAAAAAATTACTCCTTTACCTGAGATGGATTTCTACCGATGTCATTATGAGTGAACTTATGGAAAACATCACAGATATCGACATAAATGTGTCAAAAATTGTAGATCCTACCCTTGTATTCGGTCCTCAAAGGGACTCACTCTATATAGTAATACCTATTTCAGTTATTTACGTTCTTATTTTTATAAGTGGTGTATTTGGTAACTTCTGTACATGTTTGGTAATAATTCGCAATAAAACTATGCATACAGCTACAAACTACTATTTGTTTAGTTTAGCCATCTCCGATCTACTGCTGCTAGTAAGTGGCATGCCCCAAGAAATCTATTCAATATGGTCAAAGTGGCCGTACACTTTTGGCCCTATTTTTTGCGTTCTACGTGGCTTGGCAGCAGAGACTTCCACTAACGCTAGCGTTTTGACGATTACATTATTCACTATAGAAAGATATTTAGCGATTTGTCATCCTTTTGTTTCACATAAGATGTCGAAACTGTCAAGAGCCATAAAACATGTTATTATATTGTGGATAGCATCTTTCTGTTTAGCGCTACCCCAGGCACTACAGTTTGGTATAAAAGTACATAAAGGCGTTACAATGTGCTTGCAAACGAGAGTTATAATTGAACATTCTTTTGAAATATCTACTTTCTTCTTCTTTTTTGCTCCAATGATTGTAATAACTGTATTGTATTCTATGATAGGGCTTAAATTAAATAAGTCTAATTTAAGCAAAGATAGACAGGAGCGAAAGGAACTAAAAAAAATATCCAGAATAATACTGAGAATACAGAGAACAAATAGTACTCAATCAAACAAAAGAGTAATTAAAATGTTAAGTAAGTATGGAACTTAAGTGACCTCTTTTTAATTTGTTTTATAACAATAAAATATGTTTATATTAAATAGCCCATTTGTTGAGGATAGCGTTACGATATATCCATTAGGATATATATTGAGTCAGAATTTAGTGGAAGAACTTAACGCCGTACGTTGTAAAAATACTATGTTCCCCCTACTGGGACTCGAACCAGAAACCATCATCAAAAGTTCAAGTCAAAGACAAGTTCTTTGTTTACAAGTTTTGAAAACTTTTTGGAATTCATCTTATATGACATATGACATTTGCCTTCCATATCATCCAAATGTGATATGATTTGATATAACATACGAGATAACTTGGTTAATAGGCTGTTAGCAGGTTTACACTCTAAGCTAATGATTTTAAATTAAATAATTGTTGTTCTTCTTGAACGCGGTGGTATTATTTCACATGTTATTTTACAGTTGCTGTCGTAGTAGCCTTCTTCATATGCTGGGCTCCCTTTCATGCCCAGCGTCTTGTGGCAATTTATGGGACAACTGAGAATAATTTCGCTAAGTCGCCGACGCTACTGTCAGTTTACTCATTTATCACGTACATGTCGGGGGTTTTGTACTACATGTCTACATGTATTAATCCAGTGTTTTACCATATTATGTCATACAAGTTCAGAGATGCTTTTAAGGTAAGATTGATAAATAGATAGTGGTAAATTTCGTTTTATTTTAATTTTAATCCATTTCACGGACATCCATTTCATTTGTAAAATTTTTAACATATGCAGCCGAACATTAGATAATTGTTGAATGAGATGAATGATGATGATGTGTGTTGACGCTGTCATAAAATTAATGATGAAAATCGTAACTAATCGTAACATTGTTATTTTATTCATGTTTCAATTTAAATCAATGGTATCTAGTCCTAACAATGTAAAAACGTAATGATATGGGAATATTATTAAAATGATTGACGGTAAAACATGACGAGACATTTTATTGAATTTAAGTAAAGCTTATTTAAAATACTTAATGATTTTTTTATTTTAATTCAATTTCAATTACTTGGAGATAAGACGTGAAGACTTCCGTTTTTAATTTTTGATTATCCAAAAATACTCTGGTTTCGATTTAATCATGAATTTCATACAATATATGTATATGTTTCTGCGGATTTCAGCAATCTGACACATCCATCTTTATATTAAGCATAAACTTTTGATAATTTATATATCCTCTGTATCAAGCCGAGGACATTTCCACAAGCCCACATAATCCTAATGTTTTTATTTTAAAAAATTATAACTATATGCTACTACTATTGTCTCCTTGTATACTAAGCCGTATAATATTATTTTTAAATAATTATGTAGATACATTATAATTTTTAATGTAATTAATGGAAACGGGTAATAATAACGTACAATTCTATTTGTAAGAATAAGATATAACCGCTAATTCGCAATATTTTTATTAATTAATATTTTCATTCTCTTGTTATCTATAGAATACACTAACACAATGGTTTTGCAGCAAAAATAACGGTCTAATGAAGCCACGATGCTCTTACACAACTGTTCGAATTTCACGACAGTTGACACCCTGTGGGCCACCGTCAGGTAAATTAAATATAAGAAATTAATTAGATTTTAATAACAATGAAAACATGAATGAGTAATAGTGATATCACTAGGTAAAACACAAAAAATGTAAACTACCTAAAATATTGTATACTATTTTGGCCCGCCACTTTGTCTGCATGAAAAACTTAACTGGTAATAATTTAAAATTTGCTAATTCATAGCCCGTGCTTTTTTTACTTTTTCTGTACCATTACGTTTCCATTTCATTATGCATTTCCGTTTTATTCCCAAAATATTCTTGATGACCCAGGGAAGGACTTCAACTTCCTCTTTATTTGCAGTCTTGTCATCATATCATCGTCATGTTCTAATGAGTGCATAAGTGACTTTAGTTACTTCAAAACTTATTTCTATCTCTTTTAGATCATTAAAGTTTCAGCGAATTCAATAGAGTTATTATGTATTTTTATTATTTTTAAAGTATTAACTCCCACTATGAATATAAAAGTATTTTTAGAAAACGTATAAAAATTTTAACGTAGCGGAATTTGATTACGCGCTTCTTAGAAATGTCAAGTTTTTTTATACGCTTGTTACAATTTATTTATATGGTAATTTTTTGTACATAAAAAAATAATTTGTAAAAATTTCAACGAATTCAAACATATTTCAGTAGAACTCATAATATCGTTGTTTATTACTGCACACAAACATCTTGAAATGTTTGTGTTTGTGTATTCCAAAGCCAGGAAGATTTATTTTTAAACAGTTGCTAAATTATTTTTGTTATATTTCGTATAGGTACCGTTAATCAGAGAGATAATGAAAAGGAAGCAGATTACATGAAGGTTGAAAGAGAAATTCCATTGCAATCGTGGAAAGTTTGTGATCAATGTAAAAGAACAGTGAAAGCGTCGATTGTGACTTACGATAGTACTTGTTCTCATAAGTTACAAACTAATTTAAATATGAAAAATTGTGAAAATAATCGATGAAATGTTAATTTACTAAAAGAAGGCCTATATTGATCTGTTTGAAAATAGTTGATGGTGTACAGTCATTGTTGCATTTTATTATATAAAATTTACTATCGCATTTTTAATTTTATATGTAAATTTATTTTGTAAATAATAGAGATATAAATTGTTTATGGTTTACTGTAATAGCTGTTGTGATAAGTACGTGTATAATGTGTATTATTAGTAAATTATTTAATTTAATGAATTTTAATACTTCAAAACAAAGAAATTGATACTGAGTTTGATACTCGTGAGCACGCCATTGTTTATATCCTTGAGCGTTTTTTATTGTCATAGCAATGGTAATACTAAATGCTTTGAATGAGTTGGAATTATCAGGATACGGAGAAATTATTCGATTGGATTGCCTCTCGGGGAGAATATTATATTGGTTGACTAATGATGAAAGGTACAATTTCTCACTTCTAAATCTTTATACTTGTGAATTATATTAATTTTGTATACTAATATATGGAAATATTAATAAACAAACAAAATAAAAATATATAAAATGATTACTTTGGAATGTCGATTGAAGTGAAAATGGATATCAATGAGTTTACTTTTTAAACGTCTTTAAAAAAGGACGAGGTTCTCATCTATTCGATTCGATTGTTTGTTTTTTACACAATTACTCCGCAAATTTTCAATGGAATTTGGATATTCTTTTTTGTATGGTAGATTATGTTTCAGAGATGGTCTTATACAAATGTTTTGATATTTGGTTCAAAATTTGAACAAATAGTAAAAAATATATACAATGTTTATTCAAATAATACAATTTTTTTTCTGTTTTAGAAGCTAGTAATCGCACATTGTAAATAGTTATAAAAATATTATCAATGTAAAATTCTGACAAAGCAAGGATATGTTGTCATCCTCAGCACTAAATACACCTCTGTCATAATGGCTAAGAGTATCAGATAATTTCTGGTGCTTTAGGTTAGATAACGTGTTAACTGAACCTAAAGTATCTTAAGAAGACATGGAGAAACACTCTTGCAAATTCATCTCATTGTATAGAATGGGAATGTCAATGAACGGTGTATGTCGTTTCTGAAAGATTATATGATTATTGTAAATTTTATACAAATTAATCATTTTATCTTCCCTTCGTGACGGTATCAAGCTAAGTTACGATTTATAATATAATTACTATATACAGATAAAACGTTAATTCTATAAATTACCGTTTTAATTCTATAGTTCAGAAATTTATAAGTGTATCACAGGCAAAACCATAACTAACTGATATTTGTAGTTAATTTCAAACAAAAGCAGTATAAAAAATTTTGGTTATTTAACTTATATAAGTTGTACTTCCAGTTGATCTACTAATATGAAATTGGTACGGAATATACATACATTTACATTTGTGTTTCTCTCGCATTATTTATTTATGCTTGTAATAATTTACTAATAACAATCTCAAGTGCAAACTAAATATAAATAACTAAATTTCATTTATAATTTATAAAATATATATTATGTGAAGCTTTTGCCTTAATGGGGAGACTTTACCATAGTTCCCCATATACATATATTAATTGTACATTTAATAATATTAATGTATAAATACTACAATAATAACTTATGTTATTCAAATTCTAGAGTAGTCGTACAATTATTTTTTATGCCTTCCAAAGGCATATGTTAAGAGGACGGAAGCGTCATGTTTTTCATACTTCAATCCATAGGAACTCAATACCATACTTGAAATTTCATATATTACATTTAAAATTATATTTTTTAAACTATAGCCATCGCGCAGTCACGTAGGTACCTAACAACTGCATGACGATGGTGCTACGTTACTTGATATATGAGTTATTTTTGTATGACAGGGTATAATATTTAGAAATAATCGTCTTTTAAATGTTTGTAAGTAGTATCAATTTTGTACGTAATATAAAAGTATTTAAAAATAGTAAATTAATTACGTTGTTAGCATCTCTGTACGTAGGTAATAATGAATTGTTTGTAAAATATTTTTATTTATTTATAATTATAAAATAGAATAATAACTGCTTCCTATTTTGGCCAAGAAATATAAATAAATCGGTACATTGTTACCAGTTATCGATTAATATATAATCCATACTGCATCTATACTTCTCGGAAATGACAAACCAATATGAATTGGTTCTTATAATTAATAATACATGAAATCTCAATGTGTTTCTAATTATACTATTATTATATATTTTTATATGTTAAAATTTGTTGATTATATTATAGTTTTTGCTGGTTGGTTATATATCTCAATATTTGTTGTTGAAAAAGTACTAGTTAATTTTTTACTCGTAAAACTTACTAAATGTATACGTAATGTCAATATTTAATTTCGTCCTCTAGAATATGATTTATTGTTAAAATATGTTATAGTATTTGTTACAATATAAATATATGACGACGAGATGACAAAATGTGTTTTTTTTGTATTATTTCTCGTTATTATGGACTAGCTGACCCAGCATACTCTGTACTGCCTCAATGGATAAATAAAAACTAAATTTTTGGATAAAATAAACCTAAAACAAACAAAAGGAATTTGTAAATATTAAAAAAAAGCCCGATACGTATGAATTTGAAAAAAATTAAAATAATAAACTAATTATTATTTTCATTTAATTACACATATTGTTGGTTGAAAAGTCGACGTCACTTTTGCCATTCTACAGAGTACACCCAACTACGGACCATGGCTATAAACGCGACGCTTTATGAAAAAATTCATGAGAGATTTCGATTTTTGTTCAAAAGCTCTGGCAGGGATGTCATATCTATCAATTGATGTTTGCCTATGTAGCAATTCCCTCTTGATTTCGGACTACATTGTGGGTTACAGGTGAACGTAACAAATAAATCCGGGCGGCCATAATGCCTAATATATGACATAGCATCTTGAGCGTATTCGTGCACATGGCACGGGCCTCCTATGTAAGTGGCTGGCAAAATTGTCATTCTTCCAACATTATTCACATTGCCATCGGCATTTATAGCATCGCGGAGATGAATGTATTCCTCTGATCGTAGCTGTCGTTGGTTTAAACCTATGTATTGACAATTGATATACGACCGTTTGAACAATGTTCAGTCACAATTTTGACATACATATCAACTGCAAACTGATGAAAAAGCCATCGACACATCAAAATATGATTGACTTCACCTTCACGGATCATTAGTGTGTATGAATAGAAATTACAGCATATATAGCATATAGCACTAACTTTTTTGTTAGTTTCAGCTCCTGTAATCAAATATATTTTTTTTTAATTTGTTTCTTAGATATATTGAAATAAAAAAATATTTTTTGGCGTTTTCAGTCTAGTTACCTGTTTCTTGATATTAAAACAGTATCCATCTTTCCTCTGCCAGAAGATCAAAGATATAAAAAACTATTATGGTATAATACCTTTTTTTTTTTTTTTTAAATAAGTTAATACATCCACGGGTATGGTTGCCCGTGCCCTTTTTTATTTTATATTTGACAATTTGGCGTTTTTTACAATTTGACCACTTAGTATTCTAATTCTTATTAACTAAGAGGGTGATAATCCCTACTGACATTTTTTTTTTCCTTTTCTTACCAAGCTAATATATTAGTTATATATATGTTTGTTTATCTACTTATAGAGAGAAAAGATAGGTTAGGTTTATAATATGTAGACTTAATATATAAATATTTATTTGGTTCCTTTTTTTTATTATTTTAACATATCTTATCTTATCTATTATATTTTATATGAACTACTTATAATGGAGTGGTATGTTTAATCAGGCTATCGCAAAACTCCGGTCTGTAGCTTCACGAGCAATGTCTCCATCACCTTTTCGTCCCTTTGTGACATTGCTCCTTTTAGGTTCTCCTCAACGATCTCCCTGGTAGCAGCCCTCGCCGCTCGGCCGATGATATTGCCGATAGCGTCACCATCGTCGTCGGAGTAATAGACGCAGGTGTTGGTGTGCCTAGTTACTGCGACCACCGCATGAGATATACTTTCGTGGATACAGAGCCTTGCGCCTCCGGTTCGAACGATGATGACCTCTTTGTATGTAAGTCCCTGAGCCTCGTGGATAGTCATGACGTGGGACCCCGTTCCGGAACCATATCCCTGGTCCCTTAGAACCTTCTTCTCCTCCTGCGTGTGGACCAGGTATAGGGTTCCGTCACTGCCGACTGGTATTTCCGCGCCAGTGTACCCGGTGATTTTACCAGGGAACGGACGACGGGGCTTGAGAAGTAAATGGTGTTGTAGACTCTGTCGACAGCATAAGCGACGTCCATAGGGCTCCGGTGCGTGCACGGCAACTCGCTTGTGATGTTTGTGATCAGGCTTGGGCTGCTGTACCTCAGACCGAAAAGATTTTGTCTCTAGATGTAAGGCAGCTGATTTATATCTCCGATGAGAATAACGTGTTCAGCACCCGACAGTCTCGCCGCCATAACTATGGCCCCGAAGTGGTTCATGAGGGCTTCGTCCACTGTTAGACGATTTATGGTTGTCCCCTCATGGAAACCGTTTACTAGGACCGAGGCCATAGTTCGCACTTTCTTTTTTGCATCCGTGCCGATGCGGTGTGCCAACTTCTCTCTCAGGTTTTTCGCGGCTTCGACTGTGGTAGTTGCTATTATTTCCGTTTCCTCATCGAAGTGCCTGATAATGTGAGGTGTCTTTCCACACCCCGGAACCCCGTTTACCCAGGACAGTCTTGGCAGCTCCCAACCCACGAAAGCTGCGCCCGGCTCAGGATCTCTCGAAATGGCTTTCGCTGTTTCGAGTATCCTATCGTCCAGCATCACCCTCGTGCATTCGGCCACTACCACTACTGGGTCACTCTCGGGTGTTTGAAATTTTTGGGGGGTGTCTCCTCGTCCTTATGTTTCAACCAGTCCCACAAAGCCGTTGGTCTTATTATATGCTGCCATATAATGTCCCTCCATTCTACCATGTAGTACGCGGGAACTGTTGTTGTCGTAGATGGCGGCTTCGGTTTCATCGAGTTCGACTTTAAGCAGGCTGATGTTACCCCTCTCGAAGGTTAGCAAGATCTTACTGCAGATGGTTTTGTTAACCTCGCGGGTCACCTTTATAATGGCAATGCGTTTATCGCATGTTCGCGTGGGTTTCTCGCTGATTGGAACTCTGGTGGTGATATCTTGCCCCTGCTGTGCCTCAGCATGCCGCCGCGGTGTCCTTCTGGGCCCCGTTGGTGGTGGGTGCCAAAGAAGGCTTTGACCGCACTCTCCTGTATACTGGTCTGTCGAATTTTTGAGGGGCTTAGATACTGAGTTGGAGGAGTGATGTCCCTTTGAGTGACTCTGCCTAGGATGACTTTCGCCAGTGCCGCTGGTGATGAGTCACCAGCGGGGGGGGGGGGGGGTGATAAATTCTCCACAAAAGCCCCACTTGTTTGAGCCCTCACACGGGGGGGGGGGGGGTAGGTATGGATGATTTGGTACTTATGAGAAGGTACCAATTCAATTGGGGTAGTGGGGGTGGAGAGGGGTCATTTTGGGGTAGGGGGTGGGAATTTTTGGAATTTGAGGGGTGGAGGGAGCTCCTTGAGACGGTGAAAATAAGCCGCCGCAAGGTGGGATGGGACTATTTTTAGGGTGGTTCCTCTCTATCCTTACCCTGAGGAGCAGACATTTTACCAGCGCTGGCGTCTCTTAAGTGGCGGAGTCCTCGGTTAGTCGGAGGCAGGTAGCGGCGCCCCAGTTTTCGTTTGGCAAAACACGTGTTTATTAAAAACCACGTGTTTTTTAGGTTAAAATTATCTCTGTTTTTCCCGTATAACTCCGCCAAATCTAGTCCAATCCGGGTGCAATGGGTGTCAATTTTTTCAGCTAGTTGAGATTTAACTATTAAAAAGTTGCACTCACGGATCTTTAGCGACAGCGCTGTGGTTCCTCTTCAAAGTCCAGGGGTTGCTGCTCCGGAATCCTGGTGCCGACGATGTTGCGAACATAAATCCTGGTGAGTCACACTATATTCCGCTTAGTTAGCCAAGAATTAGGCGGCTAGGCTCAAATATGCAATTTATACAAATTTTTATGTAAGAGCCGATGTTATATGTGCGGTTGTTGGACGTGTACTGGTATAATACCTTAATAATGGGCATGAAATTGTCTATTATAGATTATTATAGATTATATACTATAGATAATTATAGTAACAGTAATTGTGAGAATGGGTGGGTGGCAAACTATTGATGATGGTATTGAAATTTGATTGTAATAATTGATGGACTATTAAGTACGGTGGCAGCGTAGGATCCAATAAAAACAAATTTTTAAAATATTTCATTTAAAATTACAATTTAAATTTATAGCGTAAATGACGACTTGCTCTATGTGAGAAAACAAGAGTGAATTTGAACAATAAAACGACTTGAATAACAAAACAAACATGAATTAAAACAATGGATGAAATATGACCACATTTAACATTTCTTGTTGTTACTATTCCTGGGTCTGATGCAATGCATTGAACAAGTTATGCGAAATCTGGCTAACGATCCTCGGGTAGCGTGGGAAAGTAACAGACTTACAAACAAATAAAGATTGTGAGAATCACAATCTTTATATGAAATTGTGTCTATTGCAAGAATGGATGGGTTCACCAATTATAATTAGTTGAAAATATCAATTTAATTAATGTATGTGTTGAAGTTAAATTGAATTTATTGTTTGTACTTTTTTAATGTAAATCTAGTCTCTACGGCGAGTGTTTGATTGTGATCGTGCATGCACGAAGTGCAGGTAAGGGTCGAGTAAAAAACAGGGTAGGAAGTAAATTATGGATACGGTCATTATAATGACTAAATAGTGTAAAAGAGACAGATTTCGTTAAAGTGGGATAGCTTCTCCTGACAAAGTATAAAGGTTGGACCTAAAACCGTTGGTCTAAGATAAGAATAAAGAGAGAGTACGAAACCAAAGTTAAGTTTTATTACACAATAATAATTATTATTGGATGAAATATAAATAGTTTTATGTGCAAGTGCCTTTATTTCTTATCATGAATAATGAATATGTAAGAGCGATGACGCAGCGGTCTTTCTGCTGGTCACTGCATTGTTTTGTGTGCAAGTATATGTTCGTGGATACAGTTAGCTATAAGGGTAAGAAATTTTTATATTACAATTTTAACTAAATTATAAATGATAAGCTAAATTTAAAAAGTCGTTAAGTTTATTAATTTTGTTAAATTTTTTGCAAAAGTAATTGTTAAAAACGATTTATTTTATGAGAGACGAGAGAAGTGCACATTTATCTTTAATTGTTTCCGTTTCAATGGCTTGTCTTTTGTATGTTCGTTAAAAAAGATTTTTCAATTCGAAATATTCAATTAAGAAGCAATTATAAATACTAAGCGGTTATAAAAAATAATAGTAGAGCTGCTTTTAATTTTTTATCTCTATATTTCATTTAAAAAGTACCTATGAGGCACTAATATCGATTGAAACTAACTACTCTTATATAGATTTAATAATAAAAAGCCCGCATATTATTATTATTATTTATTATGATATATTTATTATATATTTCCTTGTTAAAACTCACTTTGTTCACAATTTCAATAAATTATGTTTTTTTTATGAAACCTAGGGCTGACTTTACCTTATTATAAAATTGAAGAAATACCTCACGACAGAAGTTTAGGATTAAGGGGCCACCATAAAATGCACATAACGCTTGCTTTGACTGTTGATATACGAACTAACTGTAATATGAAAATATTCCCTCGAGTTTTATTTTTAATCGTTTATCGTACACAGTAACATACCTCATGTCATATTTTATGCGAGTATATATATATATATATATATATATATATATATATATATATATATATATATATATATATATATATATATATATATATATATATATATATATATATATATATATATATATATATATATATATATATATATATATATATATATATATATATATATATATATATATATATATATATATATATATATATATATATATATATATATTTTCTTCGTAAAAGTGTTAAATGAATTTCCTGTAAAGATATGAGGATCAAAGATCAATTAGTTACAGGTATTGTATTAAAATCAGGAACGATTTATTTTTAGTTATGCGTAACCACGGTAAACGTAATTCTAAATATATTAACCTCTAATGCGTTTTTTTTAAACGTTATATGTTCTATTCCACATAGGCCACAGTAACAAAAACGTTTTGGTAGTTTTTCGATATGTATTGCAATTTGACACATACATGTGCATTGTATTATTTTATTCTATTGTAAACTTAGAAATAAATTTTCAGTTTTATCACACCGATACCTATCAAAATATTAATCACTTCATTTAGATTATTATGAATGAAACTTTTTTGTTGTATATCTGTTAGGTCAGGTCAGAATCTAGGCTATAGTAGATTTTGAAGACTACCATACCTGATACAGAACCGTATTAGACCAGGTGAATTATAAGAAATAAAAAAGAAAAAGATTGAATATGATAAGCACTTTCCAATGATATATAAAAATTAAGGATTACAGAAATCAGAAAATGGCTCTTTAGTAAAAGTTGTCGAGAGTGAAAGCATTTTTCGTTGAAATATGAAAATCCGTGATCTGGAACATATTATGAAAATCTATTATGTCCAGCTAAACTACACAATACATGGAATGGCGGACACGTAATAGACATTTTTCATTGACCTTTCGATTAAAATCAAGGATCTGGAATACCTGATGTGGAACCAAAATAGATAAGCTAGATAAAAACATATTTTTAGTAATAATTATTATTAAGCAGTTTTCAGTGTCATGTATAAAATCTAACATGTTATGTTAACATATAATATCACAACAAAATAGGACAGCCCCTAAAGCTTGTTAGTAGGGCAAGGATTATAAAGTCAATTGGGTACACCATTTGTTATTGGGTACAATTGGTATCCTCTAAATAAAGGCATCACAAGAGTGATATTTTGTTCAATACTTTCTCTAAAATTAGTGTTGAAATGCAAAAATTGGCTATTTCTTAAAAAAAAACTAAAATAAAGATATCTCAGGTATGCACCCAGTATATGCGGTTAGGGTATTATAGGATCACAATTTGTTAGCACTTACGGGAATACGTCGAATTATCAATAACCTGTATAGTAAAAATGTTACTGATCATCGATCCGTCTGTTCATGGAAGATATTATTATTGGCATTTATCAACGGAATATAATACAAAATTATGATGTTCAAAATTTTTGTTTGTTTGTTGTGTGTCAACTTCCTTTAATATTTAGTGTTTGTTTCATTTCAATCGGTTCATAATAAAAAAGTGATATCTATTTAAATTTTGTTGTTCGACAAAATTGCTACCAAATAACCGGCCTATTGAATTGGCTATAAATATCAAGAATTTTTTAAATACAAAACAATTAAAAATCCGTATAGAAATTACGTTAATGTAGACCAGGGTTTTAAAATGTTTTTGTTAGAAGTCACTATTAGTACTCTGCAAACAAACCAACTCAATTCAGCTTATTAAATATATAATCGTGTAGTTCAAGCGGGTGAAGCCGTGGGCGGGTAGATTTGCATATGTCACGTGTACGTCATGCTCAACTTAAAGCAATTTCTATTTGACTTTGGGAGAGGCCGCAGGTTAACAAATAAAAAGTATTGAAAATTGAAACCGTCGTTGCGTAATACGACATGTGGTACGTTTTAGTATTATAGCTATAGTAATTATCTTGATCTTCATTTAAGCCTAATTAAAATTTGCCCGCTTCTGTTAGATAATTAAGTTGAGTTGAAGCATTGAGTTCCGCCACTCAACACGAAATGTCTTGTGATCTTGATACAAGGTTCCATTAGTATACTTACTTTAAAAGACAACAGAGGTAAGTGGAAGTAACGCTAATTTTGCAGTTAGCGCTACTTACTTACATTGCTGTTCAAGAATGGACGCGAAGAATGGAATTCGAAGCGATAAATTATATAATAGTTGAGCATAGGAAAGTTGATTGTAGTACGGCGAGTCAGTGCTTCATCACAAGTGCATAAATTCACACGCGCTTTAATACCTACCGAGAAAGTTGAAAGTTATAGTAAAAGCAGTATTTTACTCGTGTATAATATAATAATAACTACAAATATTCGCAAAACAAAGTGTTAGAAAATAAATCAATTTCCTGTAAATGTAAGTGTGTGTTTTAATTCCACTAATTATTTGCATATCGAATATAAAATAATTTGTTTCGTAATAAGCAGAAAATATAGCAAAAAAGAAGAATACAAGAATAACATTTTATTTATGCTATCGATAATTACCAATTGACATTGGGTTTTCTACATTTTGCAACTTTCTTGGTGCAAGTGTAGTTAACTAATAATATAGTAACAATAGTATAATGCTCTGATCGTTGTAGCTGTATTTTTATTTAATATACAGTGTGCTGTGCGTGTGCAGTGTGTATGTGGCGCGTATTCGCGCAACATCACTAGATCTAGTTACGTCCAATGAAACAATATCTGTTAAAGTGTTATTTGCATGTTTTTCATTTTTTTCATTCATTTTTGTGGTTTTAATTCTTACAATTTTTAGGTAGTTATTAATAGGTGGCTGGTGGTAGATACAGGTGCTAGGTAGGTACTGAGTGAATTATTTTTATTGACTCTTAACATTCAAGGTCATGAATCAGTGAGAAAGTGCAAATAGCAGTGTCTTAACTCTACTCTACGTTCTCCTTATATATTTTGCTATATTCGTAATGCAGGATACAGTGTAAGATTAACCAAAAAACCCGTATAAACGGGCAAAGCATTGACTTTCCCAACTTTCCACGCAATGTCTTGATTGGGTAGAAACTGAAAATTAGAGGTCTGGAGCTTTATTTTTTTTTAGTTTTACGCTTTATCTTGTAAAGCAGGATAGGCAAAGAGAACCTAGTGTTGAGGGACTACGTTCCCCGCTTTCCTATAAATTTTAGAAACGTTGTGAGTCGAGCGGCGGAACAACGGTGCGTAAATTAAAGAACAATATTTACTTCAATTTTAATTTCATCATTTTTATGTTTGTTTCAAGTATCACTTTTACGACAGTAACGATGGCAGGGTCTTCATCAGTGGATTTATCACGGCTGAGCAAATCTAGGGAAGCGGATTGGCCATCAGTGCTCCTCTATATACATATACACCTTCTTTCTCTGTATGGCATTTGGCTTATATTTTTCGAAGCAAAATTGTTAACTGTTCTCCTACGTACGTATATTTTTAATTTTTTATGTTATTTAAATTACAATGTAGTGGAAAGATATCAATTATTGACAATAGCATAATTTTTAAGCACTCCGTAAAATATTGCAAAAATCTTGCTATACAAAAGTTCAACGTTTCACGTATCAACGTTTTATACAAATAGAGACAAGCTCTATTTCTATAAAACGTTTTTAAGAAAGTTTTTTTTCTATTTGATTGCTATATATGTGTAGATAGGTACATATATATATATATATATATATATATATATATATATATATATATATATATATATATATATATATATATATATATATATATATATATATATATATATATATATATATATATATATATATATATATTGGTTTATTTTTTTAAATATTATTTAACTAAAAATTTACAGAAAATATCCTTGTTTTTAAATTTAAAGAATCTTCATAAAATTATTAAATTTGTTTAAATTTGTTTAAGTTCCATTGAAAACTCAATATAAACTTTACATTGGTTCTTTATTCATGTTAGATGTTTCGTCGATGTTCCAATTTTGTTTAGCAAATCAGTTACAAAGGTTCAATTAATTATTGTAATATGCAGTTTATAAAGATATTTAATTTATAAATAAGAAAAATGAGAGCTGAGCAGTTGTACTAAGATTTGTTTAATCATTAATTTCTTTTATTCATTGTAGTGTTTACGCTAACACTGACAGCCACATTGGGAGTTACTGTGGGTTCTCACAGATTATGGGCTCACCGTACATACCAAGCTAGTTTGGAACTAAGAATATTTTTGATGTTGTGTCAAACACTAGCTGGACATGTAAGTATATGAAGATACGTTAATGCTAAATCAATTTATATGGTTGGTGACATCGTGGCACAGTGGTCACAACCCACGACTCTTTCTATTTACAGTACCATATGTGCGAAAAACGTCGCCCTAAAAAAATATCTCACTTAATTTTAATTTATACTTTTTTTAAGGGATCGATATACGATTGGGTGCAAAATCATAGGCTTCACCATAGCCAGTTTAAAACTGAATCTGATCCTTACGACTCCAGTAAGGGATTTTTGTACGCTCAATTTGTAGCACGACTTCTTAAAATTAGTCCATATCAAGAAGCGTTAAAAGTTACAATAGATATGTCTGATCTTGAATCAGATAGCGTCGTTATGTTTCAGAAAAGGTAAGGATAAGAAAGTTATATATGGGAATAATAAAATGTTTGATAATAATTGAAACCACAACCACTTTGTCTTATTTTGACTTTTGGAAAATGACAAAAAAACTATTCTGTTATAATTTTATTTTTGTGGCTACCCCTTATTTAAATTAGACCACTAAGTGACTCCATTTTGCAGATTTTATTGGGTACTCTATGCAGCCATTTTTGTTATACTGCCGTTGAACGCTCCTCTAGAATACTGGAACGATTCGGTACTAAGCAGCGTGTTTATTATAGGCTTTGTGCGATACACGCTCGTTTTACATGCTTCTTGGCTACTAGAGAGTGGCGTAAGTCTTTGGGGACTTAAAGAAGGCCAGAAGTAAGTACAACTACCACAAAATTACTTACATATTACTAATACTAAGAAGGAAGTAATATTATAATATTGATAACTTTAGTTACTAAAGTTAGTACATTTGTTGTAAAACATTTTTTTCTAATTTTTCTCATACTTTCAGGTATCCGCCCGATTCAAACTCAGTTTTTATACTGAACAAGACATTTTGGCCTGAGTATCACTACATTTATACTCGGGACTACAAGTCAGGGGAATTCGGCACTTATGGTACTTTTAAATCATAAAATACTTTATTATTTGCGTGTGCGCAACTTTATTATTAGCGTTGCCATTAGTGCGTAAATCAAACACAATTTACTGCTCAAAGAACACTTGCAGACGGAACTTTTTCTTCAAATGTGCAATAATGCTATTGATCTCGATCTGGAAATATCTTTACAGTGTCACGGGATACCTTGTTGATATCAAAACAATATTACAATTTCCGTTTTGATTATAAAACCAAATTAAGTAAATCAAATGAAAAATGATATTAAAATTTAATAAATACCTTTAATGGGTTATAAATGTGATGTTTACGAATTCAGTTCATTTTGATATTTTTCTTTCGGCCACAAGTTCGAATTCGCAAACGCAAAATCGATTCATTAAATGTATCTTTTCAGGATCAGGTTGTTCGACTGCATTTATTCGTGTTTTCGCCGCTTTGGGACTAGCGACAAATCTTTGTACAATGGAATCGAAATCTCTACAGAGCGCTTTAGCGGAACATGTACAAACCAAACGTCCTCTCAAATTGTGTTTAGAAGAGGTTGTTAGTAAACAAATTTTAGCTGAAGATCATTTTTTAAATAATAATTAAATAATTTTTATATATTTTAGAATTGTTTCAATTAACATAGGTATATTAACGCATCTATGAAACACTTTCATATCTAAAGGAGGTACGGAACGAAAAATATACACTACGATCTACAGTAATATGGCAAGAATCATAAAGCCAACGCAATCTATTTTGTGGGTTAAAGTAAAAAGAATTCTTTATTAACAACAAAGCCAGGCAACTTTAATGCACAGGAAATAACAAAACTAAAATAAGCACAGGGAAATAAAATATATCAAGTGTTTTTAAGTAAATTAAAAAAAAGAAAGTAATAAAAAGATATACATTTGTAGTTTATTTTTTCTTTCTTTAAAAACGTCAAAATAGGTCACTAATTTTTATTTGTGTACTATTATGTCATTAAAGATTTTGATGTGTGACCCGCAGAGGATTGTGAAAGCAAAATCTGTGCATAGTTCTATCGACGGTTGGACGGCTATGCCCTATAGTGCATAGCTTAATGCTTAAATAGTCGTATTATATGAATCTTCAGGTATCTTAGAATTTCAATTCTGTTTTTCCAAGAATACTCGGCGACGCCTGTGATAAACAAACAAAAATAAATAGGTTATCTTTAGTTGTAAATTATATGAAGAATTTTCATACAAGATGACTAACAGTTGATACATAAAGTCATTCCTAATTAATTTTACTTTATATAGCATGGTCTCTCTCGCGTCGCACAATTTCTTAACGTGCCCAAATTACCTGAGGACGTTTTTCTTCATACTTATTGTGACATACTTGCTAGTACCTGCTATTCTGTTTCTCTTCATTTCGGATTCGGTTAAACTGACTCTGTAAGTCTTCCGAAGAAATTACATCTCCACAGCATTCATCTTTCATCTATAATATCCACGATTCACTGTCGTATTACAGCATCGGTACCAGGACTGCGTCGTGTACTGCCAATGCGGTAAGTGCAACTATGCCGACATTTTATCGTCTCGCCAATCAAGCTAAGACACCGTTAATTCTGCCATTGGCAGCAATACGCCTTTCCACATTCATTTCGTATCTTCTATCTCTATTTTACATACTTTTATTATACACACGTACCTACCTATACAAGAAGCTAATATGAGTCCAGCAAATATAACAAATAATGCAGTTTTGACGTCGGCGGCGCGAGCAGATGCGAAGTCTGAAGGTGGTGAGCACTGCGGCATGCCTGGTACTAATGCTGCTTCCAATCTTGCTAAAGCTCCTCCGCTACGTAGCTGCAATAAACTGGTTATACCACATGAATAACATACAATCAGTCATAAACAAAATAGATCTCTGTCGAAATATCTATGTAACGAATTCAAATTTCATGTAAAATATAATATATCACTGGACTGTGTGAAAACGAGAAAGGAAGGAGAAAGGGAAGGTCCAAGCTCAAGCAAAGTTTTTCATTCAATATATTTGATCAGACATCTTGGATGGATGCGGATGTGTCTGACTGTTTTTGTTTTATTAACTATTATTACTACTTTTTTTTAGTTATTTATTAGTAATAATTTTTTTTAGGAATACAATCTTTATCTAACCATTTTTATGTCATTTTTATATTCAAGCATTCTTATTAAAAATATTCTCCAGAATATTCATGATCTTTTATTCTTTCCAAGGCTTGATTTGATTTTTCAATCAACTTAACAATTCAAATGATTTCTGGATTGGACTTCTAGTATAAATTTACACTATTAGTAAAAATATTGACTATGTAACATTTTGCAAGAGAGAAAAAAATTTATTCTCTAGGCCTGTTCTCCGCTTTCACTATAGTTCCAAGCGTTGTGTGTGCCAAAACCGCGTTTAATAGGGTACATGTAAATAACTTGACTGTAAATGCAATGAACTCAAGACCTACGTATGTTAAGCTTTAACCTTAATTTTATATATTAAAATATAAGTAATTAATTTTACCTAACAAGAATGGATCTGGCGTATGGCGAGCCAGACATTAATGGAAAGGCTAGCTGAGCACGTGTTGATAACACGGGTAGCTCTCGAAGGGCGCACCGGCCTCGAGCTTGGCTTATTAATCTGCAAAGAGACGAGTATTTCACTTATTTTATATTCATTCCAAAATACACTTAATTCATTTGGTTTTTCAACCACTGTTAATTAATTGATCATTAATTATAATTATTACAATAATTAATAGATACTATTACAATTTTTTTATTTTTTTTTATTTATTCTTAACACTTAGGCATAAGGTGGGAAATGTTTAGATTTAGTACTAGATTCTGTCGGCCTCCCCGCTAATATAATAAGATATGTAATATATTTTAAACCTCAAAGTAGTTCGGGCGACTCGTTGTCCTGAGAAAAAAGCGTAATCTTGCAATGCAGCTCGTACCAAACCTTCTTCAGTTGTAGATACCAAATTTTCCGCTTCAGAGTAGCCTCGTATGTAAAACGCATTAAGTTGAATGTCCTTTGTTGACTGAAAGTAGCAATTTTAATTATAGGTATAAGAATTTCAATCAATTGTTTTTACTTCAAACAAAAATAACTCTACGGTATATTGATAGTTGAGTTCAAGATGTATGTAATATGTACATAAGCTTATGTACTATATATGTGTAACGGTGACGGCATATTATATTCTACATTTCTGTCGATACGACAGCAATTACTTTGCTGTTACTTTACAACACATTGTTATTTGCTCTACAATATCTATTTAATAGTATCTATTTTAGAACTTGTCTTTTACCATTAAATACATTTGATCAGCTCCATTTTTCACATATCCTATTTTAAGATTAGACGATTGCAGTACATCGGCTAGTGATCCCACAGTTGAAACTCGAACTGAGAGCACTGAAGTAATGAACGCTGCATAGGCGTTGTAAGTGATCAAGGCGAATAATAAACATATTATCAACAGTATACTTGCGGCAGTATTAGGAGGCGTCCATGATCCACCTGATGAAAAATTATAGTTAAGTCCGTTAGTAAATTTAAATGTTTATTTTATTTTTTTTCACACACAAACTCCATGCTTTTTCTTGAATAACAGAGTGAGTAGAGAGAAGTGAAAACTTAGTACGAACACAGTTCTTTCTTAATTTTCTGCTCGAATTCTACACCGTTGCGAGTTGAGTGGTTGAAGACTCAAAATGCCACGTTTTGTCATAACAGAAGTTATAAAATAATTCATTACCCCGGGTGGGGATCGAAACGTCCAACGCTTTCCCATTGTACCTTGATGGACTCATGTTTTTTTCATTATACCCAGAAAATATATGTATACAAACAAACGAAAAGGAGAGTTCATGTTTTATTTACATTGATAAGACGTTATTTGTATTTATTGTTATTATTTATATTGTTATTTATATTTTTTGTATCTTTATGAAAATATAATATAAAATGTAGCACATTGTGTACTTCATACAACATTCAACTTCTATAGGTATTCATTGATTTCTTTACGTACCTTGTTGACAAAGTATACCCGTAGACCAAATTAAAGCTTCAGTGCAACTCATATATCGCGACTCTTTGTGAAACTTTGTTCTGCTTATAAGATAAATGACCACTGATGCAATAAGCGCTACACATATTACACATGCTATAAGTTGAGGGTTGAATGGAGCTAAGAATATATCACGAACTGCAGACGTTTCTTGATGACGTATATAAATGTTGCACCTGCAAGAAAGTAAAATATATGTATATATAGGTAGGTATACGCGTACGGTTTGGAAATGTGTCCTACAAAAGGATAGGGATTTTTTAAACTAATATTATTAAAAAATATATATATCAAAGACGAATGTACGTCACGTGTGGAGGCTGTCGTCGCGCAGCGGCACAGCGTCTGACTGTAAGCGCGACGGTTGTGGGTTCGATTCCCACTCGGGGAGCGTGAATTATTTTTATTTTCCCTGCTTTGGTAACAAGACAAAACGCGGCATTACAAGTATGAACCTAAAAAAAGTGCTATTAAAAAATACTTACAGGGTCTTGGCTATAGGAAAAATAAAATCCATATCATTATGATGTGACCAAATTGCCGTTACTGGCTCCAACGCTATATCTACAGAATGATCCATTAAAGCTCCTAAAAGTCCAGTCCATGTTCCTTCATACGTACGGAATCCAAGCTTGCCATAATAACGAGTGACAGGTCTAAATATGAAAAAAAATTATTTTCTAATTGAAATTAATAATGAAAAAAAAACAAATTTTCTAATTGAAAACCTAAGGATTGTACACAATATATATAATAAGATATTTTTGGGTGACCAATTAAAAAGAAACGTTTAAAAAGTTATATATGTAAAATTAATACAATTTACTTAAACTTAACAACGATAACTACAATGTGATTAAATGGAATATTATGATATCAATAGTAACTACATAAAAATTGAATTAGATTCAAAATAAATAAAAAAACAATTAAATATCACTCGAAAATAAATAATAAAACATTACGTGGCATTTAGGCGCAAAGTAAGAAAGCTTAAAACGTCATCGAGCGCTTCTGAGGCTGTTTTTCCATTGTCATCTAAAGAAAGTGACGCTTCAGTGGATGCATTACATCTACCGAATATAAACTTATCTCCCATAAAATTTCGAGCTTCCACTGGATAAAGCGGCTGCACTAAGGACATTGACGTCTCCTTGCTCCATGCTCCTATATATTATGTGCAATTAGATTTGTTTAGATTGTGAACGTGTCTTAAATATAGTTATTTAGTCTATATTTAAGACTTTACTAACTTAACGCTGTATCCCGCATATAGCAGAGTAGACAGGGTGAACATAGTGTTAAGATATTTTCTTTATATATATATCTGCTTTTCTTTTCTATATATATATATATATATATATATATATATATATATATATATATATATATATATATATATATATATATATATATATATATATATATATATATATATATATATATATCTGCCTTAGTTACATATGAAAAAATCTTACCCAAATATGAAACAAATGTTGTAGAATTGTGTCGAACTTTGAAAAATTGCAAGATGTGTATGTTAAAGTCTGGTACCAAGTAATGTATTTTCTTCCAATTTCTTATAGTTGCTTTAATAGAAAAATGGCTTATATTTTCGGGTTGATAATCCACAGAGAAATTATATAGTAGAATTCCTGACCGCCAAAGTGGAATAATTTTTTCAGATACTTTGTATTTTTGATATCTTGTAATATTTTGAAATCTTGGTGACGTGCGAAAATAATTAATCTCGCCATCAGTTTTGTTACAACTATAAGCAGGAATATTGTTCTGACGACAATGTACAAGCCAAGAATGGTCTTTGAGCTTAGGGTTAAGGTTCTTAAATGATTTTTTCCTTTTATAAATAAAGTTATGTTCACACAAGTCAATGTTCATATTGTTATATGGCCATTTATCAGGTAGAGCTGCGACGATATTTTGATCAAAGCGGCCCGAAGTAGCATTTAAAGCGTCACTTATGATTTTAAAATCAGCAATAGACCGAGCTACGATCAACCAGTCGAAAGAAGCGGTGTTCATTTGCCATGTGGTGATCTAAAGGAATAGAAACTTTATAATTGAATTTTGTAATTCGTTAAACTTAAATAATAGCCATATTTCATTGATAAGTAAATGAGTAAAAATAAGGCACAAAGACGGTTTAAAATAATAAATAAAAATAAAATCAGTAATACACTCTAAAATAAAATAAATAAATAAATAATAACTACCGAAACTTAGATAAATATATTTATCTACGATTTTTTTAGTTTCAATCTGTAGCTCGCATATATCAGGCGAAGGAACCTAGTATTAAGACACTCAATGGCGGAACTTAATTAACAACACACACAAAATGGAAATAATTCATTTGCCCCGGGTGGTAATCGAACCCAAAACCGTCACGCTTACATTCAGACGTTGTGCCGCTGCGCTACGATGGCCACATGATTTTATCATATACCTAAGTATAATTATAAATTGTTATCTGTACCTGTTTAATGGTATCAATTAAAGAATCACTGACATTACAAACATGTCCATATGTCGGTGCAAATATTAAAATACCTGAAGTAGCGTCAACTTTTGCTTTCTCGTTTATATTTAATGCTGACGCTATTCCGTTTATACTTAAACATTTAACTAATCGGATTACCGCCCAAGAACAATCTGCAATAGTAACATATTTTATCATTGGAAAATAAAATTATATTAAAACATATAAAAAAGTAATTCAAGTTCAAAATTAACCAATATGGTCAATAATAAAAAATTTCAAGTTGTCAACTTAATAGAGAAAATAATTGTGGTCTAAATTGGTGATATAGAATACTTAATCCTTAAATGAATGTATGTTTGTCTTTATTTATGTGAGGTGATATAGTGTTTACCTTTTCATAATTTCAACTCTATACCTACTATATTTAATAAATCCCATATTACTTTTCAAATAAATAAAGATTTACATTTGCTTTATATTTGCTTTTAGCCTTTAGGCAAAACATTCATTCATCAACAAACAAACATTTTTTGAATTTCATATGAAATTTAAATTGATAGATAGATTTCAATAGATAGATAAATATATAATAATTACCTTGCTCTAAAGCAGATGAAAATATATTTACTTGTTGCCAACCTCGCCATACAGCATGTTTGACTATAAAACCTAGTGGACCCCTAACAGCAACAGGACATGCACTGTCCACAGTCCTTAAGCTTATAACCACACAAAGAAATGTGCAAACTAATTTCATATTGAAATGCTACAGCTGATATTGTGTTCGTACATCAATTTATAGGACGACGTTGATCTATCAAATATGCTAGCGTTATTTAATATTTAAATCCGCTATTGAATTTAAAATGATTTATTACTGTGACATTACAATTAAATGTAGGTACTGCTCCAAATATACATATATATATATATATATATATATATATATATATATATATATATATATATATATATATATATATATATATATATATATATATATATATATATATATATATATATATATATATATATATATATTTATTAGGCCGTACTGGCAATGCGATCACAGATTATATTTATGTTATGTTACAGATTTATATATGTAATAATATTATAAAATATGTCTTTTTTACCTCATGTATGTTCTTATACTTAACTTCACTTCTAATTAACTTTTCTTCATTTCCAATATTTATCCTTTTTAAATAATTTTGTTTTTAAAGCTCCATGATATATGGCTATAGCCTAAGTTATTGAAATAATAATGAACTCGATAATCATTAATCTGTCAATGAATGTATGAATATATTATGATATAAAACTGATTGATATAAATTGATTTGGTTTATTTGAATTTGGTTAACTTGAATTGTATTTCTATTGTCCAATAGTACACTAATATATATTAGTGCCACCAACGATCGAACCTTCCGCAAAGCGTCATAATTGAGGGTTAGGGTTTTACAAGCTTCGTGTGTACATTCCAATTTACATTTCCATCCAAGATTGGCACCGCATCCCCATCCCATGAGGTTGTACATCTCCATAGGTGAGGATATCCACTTAACATCAGGTAGTCCTTCCGCTTGTTTGCTCCCTTTTAATATATATAATATATTTTAATATATATATATATATATATATATATATATATATATATATATATATATATATATATATATATATATATATATATATATATATATATATATATATATATATATATATATATATATATATATAAAATAAAACATATGTCTATCTTCCATTACATCTTGTAATTTATTCATCTTCCGTTCGGTTCGCACTGAACACATCGATAAATTTTGAAAACGGTTAGCAAACACAGAAAAACCATACAACGATGATTCGAGGATTCTTGAGGGTTTAATACAAATGTCAGTCAGTATTGGCCAATCAGCCAAGTGACAAATTGGAAATATTTTATATAATATTTAGTTTTAATAGATTTTTTCAAGGAATCTGCTAAAAGTTATAATCCTACCAGCAGTAACTCCATATTATTGCCAAATTTATTGCCAAAGAGTACATAAATATTGTTTATCAACTTCACTCACACTAACTTCTACTAGTTAAGTTTAAGCAGACGACAATTCATTAAAATTAGGTCTGGTAAGCCAAAACTAAGTTTAGGGGCTCGAGCTTTAGTATCTCAAAATTTCTCACTAAAACTAGGCATCTAATATACCTAACAGATACCTTAAGTAAGCAAAAAATACATCGCTGTGATTTGTCGATTGAGACATTGGAAACACCACCTTACTATTAAATCTAAAATATATGTTGCCTTCTCCTTCCCTTGCTTGATTGCGCCGATGCATGCTACTGTGATCTACCACAAACATTCCTCAACAAAATTAATCGACTGGAAAATATGGCCATTCGGTTCATATTTACGTTAAAAAATATGATCACATTTCCAATTATACGATTCAACTCCAATGGCTCACTATCAGGCAGCGTGGCGTATTAATCTCCATCCATATCCCAACTCTGTTTTACACTCCTGAGTACCTTAAATCAAGGTTCACAAGCAAGATTACACGTTGATAAATTAGAATAGAAGAGAGTCGAACACCAGCCGGAGAAAAGAATAAACAAAGTCAACCCTTAGTGCAATATATGCAACAAAACGTATTATTTTTCATTCTTTGATAAATTGCGTTTTAAATAAAACTAAAGCTAAAGCTTGTAAACAATGTATTTTTATTACTGCTTTTACATAAAGGATAAAAACGAATTGAGAAGAGATTTCACTATTTATATATACTATTGAATCTATATTCCTATGTGTGACAAGGAATAGAAGAAAGACGTGGATTTATTTTAATTTTTTCTAAATTTGACAAGTGTTACATTGTCTAGGCTTTTTAATAACTCTTTAGTCCTAGACGAGGTTTATAATAACCGCCGCCGAGTTCGCGGTTTCGAGCGCTCAAACGAGCAACTGTGTCTCATCGAATAATTCATATTAAAATTCAATCAACATCACAATTACGTAATTATATGTAACTTATTGTATCGAGGCAATTAATAAACTTATTTTTTTTTATTAATTCCTTTTACTCAGACATATTGGAATGTATACTATTCGACGTATGCTTCTTCTTCTTCTTCTTCTTGGCATTAGTCCCGGCTTTTGCCAGGGTCTGCCTTCCGACTGAGCCTACTCCACTTTGCACGGTCTTTAACATCCTCAGTGGACAATTTATTGGCTCTCATGTCTTGTGTCACGACATCCAGCCATCGCTTCCTTGGGCGTCCGGGTGGTCTAACTCCAGGGACAGACATGTCAAGGCACTTCCTTCCGACATAGTTCTCAGATCGGCGCATAACATGGCCATACCATCTCAGGCGACGCTCTTGGAGCTTATCCACTACGTCACAGACCCCAAGACTACCTCGAATGAATGTGTTGCGTATGCGGTCGGACCGCGTCACGCCACACATCCATCTCAGCATCTTCATCTCCGTGACGTGAAGCTCCTGAGTGTGCCGAGATAATGTTGGCCAACATTCGCTGCCGTATATAAGAACAGATCCGATAATGCTCTTGTATATCAGTCCCTTGAGCTTGGGCGGTATTCTGCTATCGCAGACCACACCAGTGACCTCCCGCCATTTGGCCCAGGCAGCGTTTATACGGGCATGGATGTCGTGGTCGATGCCTCCAGACTCATGCATAACGGCTCCAAGGTACCTGAACTTCTCCAACTTAACGGCTGGCTCAGGCCCGATATGGATGGTGCTCGCGTCCGGGTTCCCGCAAGCCATGTACTCGGTCTTTGACACATTCAGTTTGAGACCACCGTTCTCAAGCGCACCCTTCCAGGCGTTCACTTTACGCTCCAGCATCAGTCGGTTCTCATCGATGAGTACTATGTCATCGGCATACATCATCAGCCACGGAGGCTGGCATTGGATGTGAGCCGAGACAGTATCCAGCACTACATTGAATAACAGACTAAGAGCTGAGCCCTGGTGAACCCCTACTGTAATCGGGAAGGGCTTGGTGTCGCCAACAGCGGTCCTAACCACTGAAGCGGAGTCGTTGTACATATCTCTGATAACCTCAATATAGGCTTCAGGGATCCCCTTGGATCGCAATGCCCACCAGATACACTGACGTGGCACACAGTCAAGGCCTTCTGCAGGTCCAAAAAGGCCACATGCAGAGCTCTCCTTTTTTCCCTGTAAGCCTCCATCAAAGTTCTGAGGGCAAAAATGGCATCCATAGTGCCTGATCCTGGTTGAAACCCATACTGAGACTCAGAGACAGTACATTCTTGGCGGAGCCTGAGGCCGATCATGCGCTCGAAGAGCTTCATGGTGTGGCTCATAATCTTATGCCCCTATAACTACCGCAATCTTGAACACTGTCCCTTCCTTTGTAAATAGGGATAATAAAGCTTTGCCGCCACTGATGTGGCATCTTTCCAGTATTCAAGATACGGTTAAACAGGTCAGTAAGTATAAGCACACCAAGAGAGCCCAACGATTTCCACGCCTCGATTGGGATGTCGTCAGGTCCTACCGCTTTTCCGTTCTTCATGCGTCGAAGACAATTACGAGTTTCGTCACGGGTTATTGGAGCAACAAGTCCGAGGTTAGGAGATAATTCAGGTGGAAGACTACAAGACTGCTGAGTGTTCAGCAGCTCCTTAAAGTAGCTTCTCCATCTTTCCTTCACAGAGGCATGACTACAAAGCACGTGCCCCGAGAATCTCTGACGCAAAGACATTTTGTAATATCCTGCGTTGCTTTATCTCGAGCACGAGCTAGTTTGTATATGAGCTTCTGCCCCTCCACAGTTTCAAGTTTATCGTACAATGGCGACAAACTTTCTCTGCGGGCTCTGGCTACAGCTCTTTTGCTGGCCCGTTGCGCTGCTATGTACTCCAGTCTGTCTTCAGGAGAGTTGGAATGCTGCCACTCTTTAAACGCAGTCTTCTTTTCACCCCCTGCACCTGAATCACCCCCTGCACCTGGTCATTCCACCACCATGTCTCCCTGTCGATGACACGCCCACCCTTAGTAACACCAAGAACTCGCTTGTCCGCCGCAATGATTGCTGAATGAGCTCGATCCCATGCAGTCTGAGCGGTCTCGGTGTTAGTCAGTAGATTTTGACTCTCCACCTCCGCCAAGAAGTCGGTCTGCATCGGCCCACTCAACAATCACCACTTAATTCTAGGCTTGCGTTTCTCAGCTACTTTCTTTTTCGGAGTAACATTATAGTCCATGACAAGGAGACGATGTTGGGCCGTCAGGCTTTCGCCGGGAATGACCTTACAGTTGGTCACCCTGCCTATATGACACCGTCTAGTCAGCAAATAATCAATTTGAGTTAAGTGGGACCCGTTCTTATACGTTATAAGGTGCTGAGGTTTCTTCTGGAAGAAAGTGTTCACGATAGCCAGATCAGATGCAATGCAGGTTCTTAGAATATTTTCTCCCTCTGCATTGCGAAGACCATATCCAAACCCCCGTGAACACGTTCATACACCTCAGCGACCCTACCCACGTGGCCGTTCAAGTCCCCCCCAACTAAGACCGATTCGGTAGACGGTATAGCGAGTAGTACCTCTTCATACTGCTCCCAGAAGGTCTCCTTTTCAGCCGCGCTACAACCTGCCTGGGGAGTATAAGCACTGATTAAGTTTGTGATAACGCCCTCGATCAGTACCTTTATCCGTATCAAGCGGTCGCAGCGACGGTCAACTTCAAGAAGCCCATTCTGAAGCTCTTCAGAAAGCGCTACCGCCACACCGTTTTTGCCTGTAGGTGACCCAGTGTATATAAGGCGGTAACCCTGCCCGATGTTACGAGACTTATTGCCCTTCCAGCGAGTTTCCTGAAGGAAAGCACACTGGACCCGACGTCTCATGAGTACATCTGCGAGTTCTCTGCATCGTCCGGTTAGAGAGCCAATATTCCATGTTGCAAAGCGGAGTTTCCGTCTGGGTACTGACGTCGTTAGCCGTGCCCGTACTTGACACGGTAGCCCTTGCCCACTCTCACCACTATCGCAGGTGTAGGGCGATGTGCCTACGCGTCGTTTAACGGCGACGCCCTAGCCATACCCAGCTTTTTTCCAAATCGGTCCATACTAGTGGCGAAGTGGTTTTTAGTGGAGCGATTGCCATCTGACCTCCAAACCCATTACTGGGAGAACTCAAGAAAGGAAATTATGCTTATTAACAAAAATAGGTAAATTAAAAAAGATAATGAACTTATGTTGGTAATACATTAAATTTTGCCCCTGAAAAGTAATATATTTTACATTTACTTCCAAAATTAAATGGACTTAAATAATGTCATAGATATGTTTAAGCGCTTTAGCAACGTTTAAGCGCTTTAGTTAGCAACGTTCTTATCGACACAAGTCGAAATATTTATAAAATTATAACTACTTATTTTTGTTGCTTGTTTTTTTATTTGGAGATGTCAACAAATTTCCGCTACGGAAAGATTGTTTCTAAAAATAAAATGTTATTTATTTAATATGTTTAAAAAGAACCAGTAACACACTGTGTAAACAAAATCTTCTTCTTCTTTTTGCCGTGCCTTTTCCCTTTATTTGGGGTCGGCCTTCCTCGTATTCCGGCGCCAAGTGAGACGGTCTTGGGTTGTCCCTACATCTAGGTTTGCTCCCGCCAAATCTTTGGCGACGGTTGTCCACCACGTGGACTATGGTCTTCCTCCAGCGCAGTTTTTACGGCGCTAAATTCGTCCTTTCTCATCACATGCCCGTACCATCGCAGTCGACTTTCCACCATCTTATCTACTATAGGTGCGACTTTGAAAGTTCCCCTGATATACTTGTTTCGTATTTTATTAAGTCTTGTAACTCCCGCAGCCCATCGAAGCATTTTCGTCTCATTGACGTGCATTTTTTGTTCATGCTGTTTTTTGACTGCCCAAAATTCTGCACCTTAAAACATAGCTGGTCTTACTGCTCTTTTATACACTTTACCTTTTTATTGTATTGGCATCTTTGGGTCACAAAGTACACCCGAGAGCATTCTCCACTTATGCCAGGCAGCATTTATCCTATGGGTAACGTCCGCGTCGACACTGGCATCCGCACTCAGCATTGACCCTAGATATTTAAAATGTTTGGCTTTCGTTATTGGTTCTAGTATTCCTTGCATTTCCATAGCTTGCCAGACCTAATCCTAATCTGCGCGGTATTCTGTCAAATGCCTTCTCAAGCTCTATGAAAACAATGTGAAGATCTTCTTTGCTGGCCCTGTGCTTTTCCATGAGGATTCTTAGATGCTGTGGTTTTCTGTGTAATGTAATGAGGATTCTGTGTAAACAAAATATCTTTAGAAATTTACAAACAAATAAATAACTTCTTTAATTTTACTTAATTGAAAGTATTACACACCTCCTGTACGTAATGTTATTTTAATGATAAGTAGGTAAGCTTAGTTATTCAGCTGAATGATTATATAAATTGCACATAATAACATACATGTACGTATGTGAATTTATTTATTTAAATACAATTATTGTATCCTTTCATTATTCTTTTATAATTATCATAAAATAGGAATATAATTAAGAACAATAACCTTAGATACATTAAATTGTCTACAAACAGTATTAGTTCAAGCAGCAGCAGTAGTGTTGTAGTAAGCAAAAATATGGTATAAAAAAATAATACTTGTTATTTACTTGTTATTTCAACGACATGTATTTATTGTAATAATTGTAAAAGCTTCTTAATATTGTAATAATGAAAACAATAATGTTAACAAATAAATACAATATGACTGTCGGGTGATAATAATGCAATAAGTAAAATTCACAGCATTTCATTTTGTTTTTTAGTTTCTATAGCGGAGTAGTCAGACTCAGAGAGAACGGAGCACCAAATATCTTTCACCTTGTTCATTCTCACTAACCTATTCGTAAATATCCCCCGGAGGATTAAATATGATCGGATCAACAAACATCTTCCCGTGTATTTTACTACCAGAATTTTGGAAAATGTATAAGAATAATTGTATGTCCTTAACATTATTACATAATGAATGAGACCAGCGTGAACTTCTAACAGATGGACTTAGTTTTTGATGCAATCTGTAATTACTTACATATAACAAATGCAAGACACCGTAGTCATCAATCATTCACGCATAAAGAATACGTGACAAAATGGAGTTATTATAAAGATGCACTCACAAAATATACACAAGGAAAGCAAACGTGATTCTTCATGTATCAATTGTTACAATTCAGGCACATTTTAAGCATCATCTGTTTCGCAGTGTTAGTGAAATTTAATATTGGAATCAACTGATGTTCCATAAATAAGTGAGTAAAATATCATATCATATTTATTGCTAATATATTATTTAATTATTATTATTATTAATATATCGTTATTTTTTTTAACTATAAATATAATATTATCAAAATATATTTCATATTGTAATAATATTTTTTTTAATTAAATAAGACTCTTACGAGCCACTTTTAAAATTAAATATTAAAAATTAGAATAAGATTGTTTGTATAATAGTCTGTTTAATTAGTTACTAGACTGACGCAATTTTTTTGGCAAATTAATAAAATTAGCTTGAATTGAACTTAGCTTCAAAACGTCATTAGTAGCTCTTATTTAAGACCATTTATAGAGAAAGTTTCAAAAAAATTATAGCTTTATAAATAGTAGAGAATTAGAAATAGAGTGACATACGAAATAACGAAATAAATTTAAAATTACTCTATAGTTAATGCTTATGTAGGTATTTATTAATTATTATTATTTTTGTAGTCGGTTAACATAACGTAACGTAACGTAGGCTGTTGTATGTAATAAAAAATCATTAATTTAAGATGTTATCAATTTTCTAAGTATTTCAGCCTTTTTATTATTATTTCCAGTTATGACATCGTCGTTAGCAGCCATAGCAAATGACACCAAGTGCGACGGTGATTTACTTCACTTTTTGCATCCTAACCGATTGGATAAGACTGTTGTTGACTATTACGATGAAACACTTCCCCAAAAGGATCCCAAATTTCTTGCACCACTTAGAAGATGGGAGAAACAAATGGGCTTTATCACCCCTATTCGTTGGACGATGGTTATTGCGATTACTTTGTTTCATATTATGACGTGTGTAGGTTTTATATATTCATTTTGTTCTCAAGGACGATTACCTATGTGGAAAAGTATCTTTTTTGGTAAGTATATATGTCATCTACAATTTTGTACTATTTAAAATTATACTAAAATAATTACTTTTTTCGGTTCTCTTTTATAAAATTCAAATTTTGTGTTTTTCAATATGAAACTATGCGTTTATATTACAGCGACATTTGTTGGAGTGTACGGGGGATTTGGTGTCACGGCTGGTGTTCATCGTTACTGGACGCATCGTTCATACAAAGCGAAGATGCCTCTACAAATAATACTTGTCGTTGGATTTGCTATATCCGGACAGGTAATGTAATTAATTTTTCATTAGTATGTCTGGCTTCCAATTATATAGATTCCTGGCAATGAATAGCGCAAAGTGCAAATCGACCATTATATTATGTGGCTTGTTTACTTATTGTACCAATCAAATAGTGTGTAAGCATAACGTACCCCTCGCTTGTGTACCGAATGTGTTTCTGTTTTTAGGGATCCGTAAATTAAAAGTAGTTAAATGAAGAATTTTTTGAAAAGTATTCTCTACAATGCAATTTCAATTTTACTACAGATTTATTTCTACTTTTTGGAACCTATTCTAATTATTAATTTATTATAAATTTATACCTCTATGTATAAATATAGTATATAACAACAACAATTCCAACAACTAGGTACCTATTATAATTAATCGATATGAATTCAGACCGATTCAGGCTGACAGACTTCAGACTGACAATTAAGACGTGAGACGTTGGTTTTACTTCACATCTAATGTCCGGAACTGCTGAATTGACTTTTATGGAAATTACGCTGGAACATAGAGAAGGCTACATATTTACACAGCCACAGCCACAGTATATATATATTTAGGCTCATAACGCTCAAGATAAACATTTCAATTAACAAACAATCGCACGTACTTCAAATTTAATACAGTAAACGTAACGGTTGCTGGTTCAATACGCGGGAACAATTAATTATTTTCATTTCCTTCACTCTAGTACATAGGGTACATAGGGTGGCGTCTTAACAAAAGGCAGGTGGGAGAAACAATCAATCTCAATCCTAGGTTCCCCCTGCCTACCTTGCTACGAGTGTGACCGACATACAACATGAAGATAAAAAATTAAATTGTCCTTTTTCATCACATGTGTACTAAAAAGTTTTTCAAGATAAAAAAAACGTCCTGCTGACCAACCGACCACTGAAAAATGACCTACCAAAATTTACTTTCTTACTTTTATTGTTCCGTAACTCAAAAGGAAAATGCGAACTTTTATAGGGTCATTTTGTTGTCGGTCTGTTTGTCTGTCAAAACCATTTCTCAAAATTACGCGGAAGAATCAAGCTGAAATATATATCAAATATCCAACCCGATAATCTCTTGAAGCTTCGGAAAAATCAAGTTTCTATATCAAAGATTTCTATAAAAAGATATGAACATTTATACTTTGATGAAAATCGCGTAATCAAAACCTGCAGGATAATTCCCATTGAGTTACAGTAATGAAATTTGGCGATAAGTGATTTTTTGGCGATATTGTAAGTTGAGAACTTATGCGACAAACAAAGGGAAATGTCCTAAAATTGGAAATTTATAGATATATCCCATAACAAAACCATTTCAAACTTTCATTTCATACAAAATGAGTGCATACGATTGTGCGATTCTTATCAGACCTAGACTTAAGAAATTTGACATAAAGTGGAGAACTCACAATAGGTATATATATAAGGAAGAGAATCTATTAAACGGATAATTTATATATTTAACACAAAAATACAAACTTATATTTGTAATTTGTTTCATATAAAATTAGTGGATACAACCGTAATTTTAAGTTTATTGACTCTTGTAAATGGTATTTACATTTTAATAGTTAAGGGGATACATCTTTACATGGTACGAAGCAAAATCGATTCACCGCGATGTAAGCATAGATTTTATAGACTACAAACGGATATAAGTGCAGTTTTTACTAATAGTACTATTTTTACTATATATACATAGTATATAGGAGTAAACTGTTAAGTCAAAAATATCGATAGTGATGATTAATCTCATGTTGCCAAAACATGTTTTGCGTTTGTTATCGTTTGCAAGATAGATCAAAATATTAATACGGATTTATATATCCAAAAAAAAAACTACAAAAAAAATCTCCAATTATAAATGACTAATGACTCGACTCATGGACTTTTACGCAATCATTTTGTTTTTTACAATAAATTATCAAATACTGCTACTTTAAAGCGTATACTTACAATTGCTGATGTACCTATTTTATGATGATTTTTTGTTTCTATTTTTATAGCTAACTTGACCGAAATAATGTTGAATGTTTTTGTACACAGAATAATATTTTTAATTGGGTACGTGATCACCGAGTCCATCACAAATTATCGGAAACCTCAGCGGATCCGCATAATGCTCACCGTGGATTTTTTTTCTCTCACGTGGGCTGGCTCATGATGAAAAAGCATCCTCATGTTATCACTGAAGGCAATAAAATTGACATGAGCGATATTTTGAACGATTCTGCCGTCCAATTTCATACGAGGTAACGTGTGTTATATTTTCTTTATATGCAAATTATGACAAAAATATTTTATTATATCGTATTTTCACATTCATATGTACACTTCTATAGTATATGTACATTTCTTTGTCAGTTGAAACTGCAAAGCAAAATGTATAACTTTAAGTCAATACAAGATTAATTCGTTTAATAATAATATGAAGCTAATTAGTCTTCAGGTGCTTAATTTCTATGAGATTTCAATTTCTTGTATGAAATTAATAGTTACCACTAACAGTAAATTGTAAATACAACAAGAGCATTTTTTTATTGGTATCTGTAGGACAAAAATATTAATGTTATATAAGCACACTTACCAATAACGGTGTGGTGGTGTGCTTTTCGTCCAAATTAAACAATGTTTTTGTTGAATTTTCTATAAGTAATGAACAATTAGCTATAATATTTATTTGGAACCACCTTCGAAATGCGATCTATCATACAAAGTACATACATCTACATCAGATGAGTCAGGTCGTAAATTTTATGTATCAATGGAAAATACTTATCACACTCAACAATTTTGTTTAAGTAATTCATAATTTCTTATAGTTTACTTTACTTTAGCTGGACTACTATGGTGATACGTTATGCTCCTGCCTAGATATAATAGCTATATAACAAAAAAAACATTCAAATCTAATCAAATAGTTTTGAAGACATGCGACAACTTGTACAAGTTGAGAAATAGAAATAAAATATTTAAAAAGGGTTAAGGGTTCAGGGCTTTTGTAAATCTTCTAAATATATTAATAAATACAAAATAAAAATTAATTATTAACCAAGACCTAAATATTAACAAATATAATTATACTATAATTTGTATTAATTTTCCACACTTTTATTTTAATTACAATTAAATTCATTAAATTATTTTTTTTATTATATTAGCATGAACTGTCCAGTTGTTGGGCAAAAACCTCTCTCCAGTTTTTCCACTCTTCCCTGGTTTGTGCTATTTTGGTCCAGTCAGGTTTGTACTGGTACAACTCATCTTGCCGTCTCCGTTTCGTTCTACCGATTCGCCTTCTGGAGCTTGGGATCCAATCGGTAGTGATTTTAGCCCAAAACTCGCCCAGTCCCATATTAATGTAGCGGCCTTAACACCCACGTCTGTGATTTTTGTGCAAGAGCGCAGTTCGGTATTTCGGATTTTATTTATCAATTTGACACCTAAGATGCTGCGCTCCATCGCGCGTTTGCAAACCTTAAGGGTGGACTTCTGCGAATTTGTTAAAGACTATTTCTGAGCACCATAGGTGAGCACTGGGAGAATGCACACGTCCATCCATTTTCTTTTAAGACATAGAGGAAGGTTGCCCTTCATCATATCGCCCATAGACCAAAAGCTCCTCCAGGCATTTTGGACTCGTCTTTCGACTCTCTTTTTTTATCGGCACTGAAAGGTTACTATTTAGCCCAAGTAGATGTACTCCTGGGCGTACTTTATCTCCTCCAAATCTACTGTCACATTTTGCTATGAGCTGTTGATCATCAGCTTGGTCTTCAACATATTCATTCCTAGTCCCACTTTAAGGCTTGCTTTGCTTAGATTCTCGAGCAATAATTGTACTTCTGACGCGGATGAGGAGAACAGGATTAGGTCCTCGGTGAATCGAAGGTTTGATAATCTTTTCTCACCAACAACAATACCCTTGCCCTCCCAACCAACCACTTTCCGGAACACTTCCTCCAGAACACTGTTAAACAATTTTGGAGATAACCCTGCTTCACTCCGTTGGATACATTTTTTTTTTAAATAAGTTAACACATCCACGGGTATGGTTGCCCGTGCCCTTTTTTATTTTATTTTTGACAATTTGGCGTTTTTTACAGTTTGACCACTTAGTATACTAATTCTTATTAACTAAGAGGGTGATAATCCCTACTGACGTTTTTTTTTTTTGTGCTTTCCAAACTATATATAGGTTATATATGTTTGCTTATCTACTTATAGAAATAAAAGATAGGTTAGGTTTATAATATGTAGACTTAATATATAAATATTTATTTGGTTTTTATTATTGTTGTTATTATTATTATTATATTTTTTTTTTAACATATCTTATCGTATCTATTATATTTTATATGAATTACTTATAATAGAGTGGTAGTTATGTTGAGTTTTGGGGGAGGTTTAATCAGGCTATCGCAAAACTCCGGTCTTTTGTTTCAGGAGCCATGTCTCCATCACCTTTTCGTCCCTTTGTGACCTATGTGTCCGTTGGATATATTGAATATCGGACCTAAGAGGTCAAATTTGATTGCTGCTGTACTGTACTCTGTTTGTAAATAATTCTAAGTAAATTTACATATAATGGGTCAAGATTTTGATTTTGAAGAGCTTGAAATAAGGATTTATGACAAATGCTATCGAATGCTTTGGTGTAATTAACGAATGCTGTATATAGAGGAAGATTGATTTCGTGATGCTTTTGAATTATTTGGTTAACGGTGTGAAGATGCAGTAGTGGACAAACCAGAGCGAAAGCCTGCTTGAGTGGGAGGTTGTTCATTGTCTAGTTGTTGAGAGATCCGCTGTTCTATTACTTTTATCCGCTGTTCTTTACTTTAAATGATTTATAGAGATGAGAGACAATACTGATGGGACGATAATTATTAATGTCTGATTTATCGCCCTTTTTATGCAATAGTATAATATTTGAATGACAAAATTATTCAGGAATCTTGCCAGATTTAAGTATTGAATTAAACAAATTTGTATTGTATGGTAAAAGCATAAATTGATTTGCTTTAAGAACTTCAGTAGTTATTTCATCCTCACCGGGGGATTTATTATATTTCAACTTTTTATTGCTAAGCAGACTTCCCAATCAGCTATTGGAGGTATATGATCAGGGCATTTGTAATTGTTGAGGTTGCGGTTGCTACTGCAACTGCAAGGTTGTAAAATTGGTGCTGTTATCATTACTATGTTGTTGGGGTACCCCAAAAGTAAAGTTTCTTATAAAAAATGGTGCTAATTTCTAATAAAGTTTCTCTGTTCTGATGTTTGTTTCCTTAACTGTCTTTTAGACTAGTAATCCAATACTTTCCGATACAAGCTCCATCATGCTCCATCATGTTTAGCTATTCGTAATGAGGTGTTTCTTTCTAGTGAATTTTGGTATAGCATAACATTATATTTTCTTATATCTTCTAATATTCCTTTTTACTTCTCTGTCCTTTTTCCTAAAATCGGGCGATGTTTTATCTGTGTTTAGTCGATCATCAATAAGTTTAATCGTGTAATTAGACAGCTTTGTAAATTTTACTACTGGCTCGTTTTATAGATGTTTTGATAACATCGAACTGTACCTGTACGTCATCTGTACCCATCTCTAACAAATCAAAATTGTTATTGAGTTCAATATTAAATTCTTTTTTGTTTGCTATTAAGGTATATTTGTTAAGGTTTTTGATATTATTTCTAGCTATTGTTTAACGATTTATTTTTGTGTGAAAAGATACTCTAGCTCTAATTGGTGTCCGATCCGAATTAAATTTGATTTTATTTATGAGTTCAAAATTTTTTATGTCGATTTTATTACTGGCCAGAATATAATCTATTTCATTTTTGCCTCTATTGTTAAAAGATAGCCAGGTCCACCTTCTGTGGGGTTTTTTGTAAGATAAAGTATTTCATATACGAAATTTATTCAATTCAAAACTGCAACTCCATCTGAATATGGTACAAATTCAATTATGTTGTTTTTCCATTTTTTCGATATCAAAAAGCCTGAATTATAAAATGATAAAATATGTTTTATTGGTCTCTATTGTATTTTCGCCTTCTCTTCTGATCTCGCTTAATCCTACAATGTCATAATATCTTCGAAAGCGTTTTCTAGTTCGGATAGCTTATAATCTGGTAGTAACTATTGAACATTGTAGTTAAGTTTGTTTACCGTGTTCTCAAAATCCGTTTTTGGATTTTCCTGATTCGTCTAACGAATAGAAGATTCCGCCCGGGGATTTTTCTCGCCCCTGGCCTTTGAGTTTATCTGTCTACCGTCATCAACAGGACAACCAAAGCCGCTAGGCCTTGGGGGACTGTCGTTGGTTGTACTTATCATGGCTAAATGGAGAGGAATAGACGTTTAACCTACCACGCTTGTCTACTGCTGGTTGATAGGTGAATAGTAAACCTGCTAACACGTTAAATTAATGACATATGTTTTTCCCTTCCTCTAAGTCTGGGAAATCAATAGCTTTAGCTTAGTATAAATTTAAACAAGATTTAAAAATATATTTGCTAAACCTATACCTTCACACGCAATTTATTTTAATATTAATTTTAACTTTTCAGATACTTTGTGCCGATAAAACTACTTCTATGTTTCTTTTTACCGACTGTAATACCAATTTACTTTTGGGGAGAAAGTCTTTTGGTGGCGTTGATCACAACAGCTGTACGATATATGCTGGGCCTACATATGACTTGGGCAGTCAATAGCTTTGCTCATATTTGGGGCAACAAGCCGTATGACACGTGAGTCAAGTTTTTGTGAATGAATTATACTTACAAAGTATTACAGTAACGTCAATCTTTCATTAATCTTTCAATAATTTCACAGATATATTAAAGTAGTGTAGTAGTTTAATTTTAAATATATATTATAAGAATATAATTATGTTTATCAATTTCAGGACCATTACCCCGGTGGAAAATTGGAAAGTATCGGTCGTGGCGATGGGTGAAGGTTGGCATAATTATCATCACACTTTTCCGTGGGATTACAAAGCAGCCGAACTCGCCTACTTTATTAACATAACGACGGTATTAATAGACTTGTTTGCATTATTTGGATGGGCATATGATTTAAAGAAAGCTTCACCGACACTTATAAAAGCTGTTGTTAAAAGACGCGGTCCACATACGAAAAATTGCCATTAAGTGTATGAAGTGGTGTAAATCAGAAGCCATAGTTGTATTTTAGTAAATAAATAAATCCAAGCACTTGTATTTTGTAATAAAAAAAATACTTATCTATTGTCTGATATTTATTAAACAATGTGTCTAATTACTATATTATGATAACACGAGCACTGGGGATTGTTGTGTTTTTAAAGAGAAGGAAAAAAAATAAAAGGAGGAAGTAAAAAATACAATTCCTTTTTATGTGATCAAACATTGTAACTTCATCTTCACATTTTATCCCGCATAAAGAAGAATAGTTTGTATTGTACTATTAAGCTGTTACGATAATACAAATAAAAGCTGTTACGATAATAAAAATATAAATTTTGTATTATGAGCTAAGTAACGAAACTGTTTACTGGAGTACGTTTATTAATATGGAATAGGGAATAGAATTTGAACGTTGTTTACCATTTGCAATATTACATTACACATACCCGTAAAGTACCTGATAGTAATGCAATGAAGATAATGATATTTCATTCTATTTTCACATCTTCACCCACTTATTAAATATCTTTTAATTCGAAGATAACATGCAAAAATAATTTTTTTACCTCACTTGATGTACGAATGAATGAATTTGAATATATTTGCAAAAATAATATTTTTGGTGTCTGTCAATTTGTCTGTATCTAAACAAACGATAGTTGCGAGCAGCACCTAGTTAGGTAAACAATAAAAGATAAAACATATTCTCGTTATTATATTATAAATATTTTCATTGTAATAAATCAAATTTTATTACGTGGTAGGAGTAAATTAAGTAAAAAAAAATAGACAAATGCGAGTCCTACTCGCCCATGAAGGGTTCCGTAGCAGAAAGTAACATAATATAAAGTTCTTGTAGTTAATTGCAACGTCGATGTTTTAATAATGACGGCCTTCAATTTGTAGCTTAATTTATTATATGTTTTTGTCGAGCAGTAATTGCGGTATACGATTTATGACGTATTAAAAAAAAACTAGTTAATAAATCTCGTTAAAACCAATTTACAGTAGAAGTTGACATGATCATGTACATTATATATTTTTTTAGTTTAATCGTTCTCTTATTTTAGAAGTAACAGAGGGAGAAGACACACTTTTTACCACTTTGGAAGTGTCTCTCGCGCAAACTATTGAGTTTAGATAAAAAATATATTATGACTCTCAATATCATTTTTAAAGACCTATCCATAGATGTCCCACACGTATGCATTTGATTTTCAAATTCGTCTTTTTAGTCTTCAAAGTCGTCTTCAAAGTCGTCTTTTTAGAATCTTTTCGAATTTGGTTCGGTAGAGATACAAACTCGGAAAGTAGAAGCGAGCGTTAATGCTTGTTTCCCTTCAATTTATACTGTATACTGTATACACTCTTTTTTATTATTATAAATCGTGATAAATCTACCTATATGTTTCTTGCATGTATATATTAAAACGTAAACGTATATGTAATTAACATATAGTCTGTAAGCAGATTATGTTCCAGCTTTTGTATTTATAACGTAAAAAACACAATATCCACTTCCCACAATTGATTTTTAAAACCAAAATCATACTAACATTATTTAATTTTTATTTATTGGAACGCCACAATTAAAATAATTAAATATAATAATTTTTAAGTACAAGTTCTTTGGCGTTCTTTATTCTTCTTCTTGTTCTTTCTTCTTAATGTCCTATGTCCCCTAGATGGGGCAGAGGGCGTCCACAGATATCCTCCATCGCGATTTGTGTTGAGGTTCACGCTTTACCTCAGTCCACGTCATTCCGATGTTTGCCGCTTCTGCCAACACGGTGCAACGCCAGGTTTGACGAGGACGGCCACGCTTTCTTTTCCCTTGGGGATTCCAGTCCAAAGCTTATTTGGGTATATGGTGGACTCCTGTGGAGCGTGTGGCCAATACATTGCCACCTGCGACGCTTGATCTCTCTTGGCATTTCTCCAACAGTTCTACGTTAGAGATGGTCTCGGGCCATTAGATACCGAGAATGCGGCAAAGACAGCGGTTGACGAAGACTTGGACTTGACGTGAGATGTTCTTTGTAACCTTTCACGTTTCGCACCCATAAAGCAGCACGGATTTTACATTGGTCCCAAATATCTTTATCTTGATTCTTCGGGTCAATTTCCGCGATTGCCAAACGGGTTTCAGCTGCGCGAAGGTAGCTCGGGCTTTGGCGATCCGTGAAGCGATGTCCTCTTCAGTACCCCAGTCTCTGCCACGACGCTCCCGAGGTAAGTAAATTTGTGGACGCGTTCCACTGCCTCCGTGCCAATCAGCAATGGTGAGTTGTTTTTCACGCCAATTCTCATTTCTTGAGTCTTCCGGGAGTTTATTTTAAGGCCTATTTTCGCCGCTTCCTGTTGTAGGTCGTTTAATTTTGCTTGCATGTCAGCGTGTGTGTGACTTAGCAGGCACAGATCATCGGCGTAGTCAAAGTCTCCTAAGACATAAGACAATCCCCTCTCTATGCCACGACGCTTGTTTTCAGAGATGTGAAGCATTATCCCATCTAGAACGACCAAAAAGAGGCGCGGCGACAAGAGGCAGCCCTGGCGGACACCCGCATGCACTGCTACATCGTCTGAGATGAGGCCGTTGATGAGTTTTATTTATGTGTGAGTTATTTTACAGGAATACTTCCTGTAAACGTTCCTTATTCTAGTCCTGACAAATTTTCTACTACTATCTTCTATATTTAACATCGTCAATGTTTGAAAGAATATTAATATTATACTATAAAAAAATATTTGAACTTAAATAACGTTCATATTGCAAAACAGTAATTTATTCAACAAAATCTATTATATAATTTAGCTTCACTTGCTAGTAATCGACGTGATTAAAATATGTCCATTTCTTTCTACGGAATCCTCATTGAACCATAGGATAACAACTATATATTAATTTAATTCTATATATTAATTTAGGTTTTAAGCTTTCAAAATTTATTCATTCTTCAGTAATCAAAGTAATTGGACTTTATCGTTCTTTCTTTTTTTTAAATAATCAATTGGCCATTGCCATTGGCCATTTTATAGACCAGCGTTTACGTGATTCGCGATTAAATAAACAAACATACGGAAAACGAATCGACTGGGTACGTCTTTTAGCTCATATTTACAATAACTATAACGATAGCTTAACGATATATAAATCGACCCATTAATACATATTTAAAAACTTTTCTATACTTTAATACTACGTCAAATACGTCTATAGAAATATTTCATAATATCTGTCAACAGAGACAGATATTATGAAATATTTCTATAGATTTTTAAACACGTAATATTGGTTTTCGAAAATTATTTTAAGTTACCTACCAATAGACGGCATTCAATTAAAAACTACTAAAGGACCTTCTGAACGCTAAATGCTACTATTATAATTGCAAATCAAATGATTTTTAACTATTATTGTGACATCTAGCTAGACCGTGGAAATAATTTTGAAATGTTTTATATTTAAATTTTTTTTTACCATTTGCCACTGTATATATTGTTTAATGCTATGAACTATTACTACTACTACTTTTGCTATGAACTATTACTACTATTACTTTTCAGTTATTGGAATAGTTTTATTTTATTCCTTTTTCATTTACTTGCCGGGAACAACATGGAATATCGGAATAAAAATTATAATTTATGCGGGTCGGAACTGTAAGCCATTACTATACAGAAATTCATTCCTTTCTATCCAGTAGTATTTGCATGATTGGAGGACATATGAATAGACAGACAGACAGACCAAAATTCTGCTAAGTGGATTTGTAGCTTCTATTATTGATATATTAACTGACCCAATTAATATATTTTTTAAATCTTTTATGTACAGAATAGAATTTTCGATCCTTTTATTATACGTAGTGTGTTCACAAAGTATCGCGAATTTTATCTAGTTTCAAAAATTATTTATTTATTCGTGAATATCTATTTTTTCCCCTTCAAAGTAATCCCCCTGGGGTATAATACACTTGTGCCAACGTTTTTTCCAATGTTCGAAGCACTTCAAAAAGTCTTTTTTTTGTATCTTGTTTAGCTCCTCCTTCGATGTCGTCTTTATCTTGTCAATCTTGGCGTAGCGTCTTCCTTTCATTGGCCTCTTCAGTTTCGGGAACAAGAAAAATCACACGGGGCCAGATCTGGGGAATACGGTGGCTGCGGTATCGTTAGTGTGTTGTTTTTGGCCAAGAAGTCGCGTACAAGCAGCGATGTATGAGCAGGGGCTTTATCGTGGTTCAAAAAACAATTCTTGTTTTTCAACGAATTCGGGCGTTTATGGCGGATCACTTATTCAGCGTTTTACCCCGTGGCAAGAACTCATGATGCACCACGCCCCTGCAATCGAAGAAAACAGTAAGCAAAACTTTCACATTCGACCGAACTTGGCGTGCTTTTTTCGGCCTTGGTCCGTGTAGCAGCTTCCATTGAGATGATTGAGCTTTGGTTTCCCCGTCATAACCATAAACCCACGATTCGTCACCAGTTATGACCCTCTGGAGCAAATTCGGGTCGTCGCGGACAGATTCCAACATCTACTGTTTTTTATTAAAATCTACTAATCTACTGTTTTTGATTAAAATGTATCGATTAAAATCGAATCTAGCCATATCGAAGCCAATCGATATGCCTTGCCAATCGTTGAAGTGCTCGGGCGTCCGGCACGCTCTTTGTCGTTCACATTTTCTCGGCCTTCTGAAAACATTTTGTACCATCGATATCGTTGCTTTTGTCCAAAGCTAGCTTCTCCATATGCCAAAGTCAACATTCGGAATGCATCCGCGCAATTTCGTTTTACCCACAAAATTTGATACAGTTTTTTTGTTCCATTTTTTTGAATAGGTAAAAATCGAAGACGACCCAAAACACGTGCAAGCAAAGCAGATGCCAACAATTAACAGAACATTCATAATGGCCGAACTTATCAGCTTACGTGAAAGACATATGTACCAACATAACGCCACAAAAAAAATCGAAATTCAAATGAAAGTAACCAGCGAAAATTCAATATTCGCGATACTTTTTGAATACATATACATATAGATATACTTCAAAGGTTTAAATTGAATTTGATAGAGATAAAAACTACTATAATTAATAAATAAAACAATCTATCAACAAACACACTTTTAATGTTCAACAATTTTCTTATATTTTAGTAGGTGTAGGACTGGTAATGATACAGGTATTTATATAAAAGTATTGAAATACTCATTTAATATACATACATATATGTATAATATATAAATAATAATATCTAGTACACACTTTTGTACTTTACCACTTTAAAAACGTCGAGTTCAGGATAGCTCATAGGCTGGAGACAAGGGCAGCATTCATTTTGTCCGACGGGAGAATTACTAAAAAAATCTTGAACTGATTTGGAACGTTTACCAAACGTTATAACTATGTCACGATAATGACGTTTAAAATTTTCATACAAAGCCTTTTTATTAATATATTTTATTTTCTTGAAATGGAAAACATTAATACATGTCGAATTATAAATTGGGACTAGTCATTGATTAAAATAAACATAACGAATCATAAACAATAATTTATAATATACACTTCTTTTTATATATTTCTACTAGTATATAAATATAGGTACTAAAAAATCTACGTATCATAACGTTTTTAAAGCATTTCTTTATAGTGTTTAATAATGATAAACTAAATTATAATATCTAACAATGGAGTAATAAGGGGTAATGACACTCTACTATAAAAGACGCGAGGGGGGAAGGACGCATTAAAAACAGTGATATGTGAAATAGAATGGAAATGAAACTCTCGGTGGGCGAGTATTACTCACACTTGACTGATATTATTTTTTTTAAAATAACAGACCGAAACGATAGGTTTTGCACCTTATTAATTTGCTACTTATTGTCTTTATGTTTCGAAATTGTTCAGAAAACATTTCAGTTTAAATGAGGGACTCCTGCCTGATGGAATTTCGGATTTACTAGGAGAGACCCGATATCATGAAATTTTTAATTCATGTGCATTATGAATGGGTTTGTCAGATACGCCAGCAAGTATGAGCTTGGCAATCAAGCCACTGTGATGGCACAAATAAGGCATTGGAAGAGATATGGGTTTCTTTCCATGCCTTTCTTGTAACGTATGTGCGAGTCCGCGATCCCGTTCATTGATGGCTACATAAGAACTAGTGCAACATCATCTTGCAAAGAAGTGTTTATGCGAGCTATTAAAATTCTGAATATTTAATTAGAATTTTAAGGACATACTCAACAAAATTAAAATTACACAATTTTATAGGTTTATAGCCTCTCAGAATAATTTTACTAATTTCAGACTTTTGTTAATATGTTGTTTATTTGAATTATTTTAAATAGTATATTTAAGCAGCATTTCCCCTTGAAGGAGGGTCAATATAAAGTTGTTTAAGGATTATTTATATTCCTTAAGTGAACGCCTTTCCCCCTCCACTCTCTCTTTTTACCAAAAAACAAATTTAACTTTAAATTTATCATACTATCATTAAGTACTGTCTTCACATAAACTTCTTCAGCTTATTTCTTATGTTATTAATAAAAAATAAACTCAACATATTAATCGTTTAATGTTTGTAGTCCGAAGTCGTGCTTGGATCTGGTACTTGCATTTCTTCAAAACTGCCATCTCCACTTTTGTTAGCTCTGTTAATGATCATCGACGATGTTGCAGCTTTTACTAAAAAAACCCGCGAAAATATCCATTTATAGATTTATTTATAAATTTGTCTAAGTAAGAAAACAATGTAACACAAAATTATATCTTTTTAATCTTTTTCTTTGTTGTGTCTTCTATAAACATACAAATGTGACATTATACTTTAAATCATCTTTATCTAGTTGAGTAGCTGTTGAGTAGCGAGTTCTAACTTATGATTCATATAATAATCAGTTCAAAAACGTTTTTAACAACGCAAAATTTATTGATTAGATTTAAAAGTGCACGCCACACAATTTTATTGAAATTAAATTGACTTGGCTATAAAATTCTGTGTTTTTTGATTTTCCTAAAAGTTGACCCCAAAACCTATTTATTATACACAAATATTTGTAAATGATATTAAATAAATATGCAAGAACAATGATAAAATAAAAAAAAATAAACTCACAATCATAAGCCCACCCAATTTTGGCGAATGTGTCAATAAACTTAGTTGATAGATTTAGTCTTCCCAATTCTGAAGTTCTGTAATCCCAAGGGAACACGTGGTGATAGTTATGCCACCCCTCGCCTAAAGCGGCTAAACTAACAACTGAATTTTCGACTGGTTTGATAAATCTGAAATAAGGTAATATTTTTAACTTGGCATATTTCAACATTTCTTCAAAGGGTTATTCCACAATAAAGCTGCAAAAATATTTTTAGTAAACGTATAAAAATTATAATGTAGCGGGACTCGAACCCGCGTCAGGTGTATAGCAGTAAAACTATACGTTTTTTACATACTTAGATATCTTAGGTAGGTATAATATATATTCAGATGGAGCAGAGTTCACTTCTTAATAAAATTGATTACAAAACTAAACGAACCTGTCGTAAGGCTTGTTGCCCCATAAATGTGCGAAGCTGTTCACGCAGAAAGCGATATTTAAAGTAATTGTAAATCTCGTTACAAAACTCACAACGAAACTGTAAAATAATCTCTCTTCCCAAAAGTATAACGGAATACCCACTGGCACCAGCAAATTCAGAATTATAAACAGAGGAATGAAAAACCTACAAAGAAAAGTAATTTTGAATCATTAGTATAATCATTAGGCACATCTTTAAATATATCATATAGCATACAGTAATTTGAAACTTTAAAGAATATTTGTTTTTTTTGTTAGGTACAAATTGTTTATTTAATATCCCGGACGCAGCAGGTAGAAAGGAAGGAGCGTCAAAAGGCTTGTCTTTTCCTTATCCGCCAGTGCCTGTAAAAGACATTCACAAATGTCTTTATACCACCACTCGTGACATTTCAGTCTTCACGTCATAAAGAGAATGTGGCTTTTAAATGGGAAGCCCAAATTTACCCATAATTTGGGCTAATTCTCTATTATCTCTACTATATAATTATTCATAAAATTTATATATTTTTATTACTTACTTATTTTATACCAGTTGTCAATAAATATGATGATGATGTTTTAATTAGCCATAAATAAATTGTCTATTTTGATCTACCCGTTTTACATTAGTTTAGGTTGAGATATCACAAAGGTCGAATATCATTTGGGAGAAATAATTATTTATTAACAAGAGAAAAAAGTACAATAAATATAGTATGACAATTTCGACATAATAAATAAACATTGTAACCGTATACTAGACATTATATTCTTTTGTAATAAAAATATATTAGCATCTTCAAGTGAATTTCATAAAATGTGTATATAGCAATATCAGTCAAGTAAATTAATTAATTTAATTTTCCCACTCTGGCAAAAAAGAACAGTATCAATTTGCTTTTCGTAAATCGAACTAATATTTTATATACATACTTCTTTTGTAATCGTACAACAGGATCGTTAATGAGGTCAACTGATGTTTTCTTCAGCGCCTTTCTTCTGTTTTCCACCGCTGGATGGGGCGTAAGAACTAACCAGCCAACGTGAGCGAACCAAAATCCCCTTCGTACGTCGTGTGGATCCGCCACTGTCTCGGAATATTTGTGATGCACTCTATGATCTAATGCCCATGTGTAAATATCTCTCTGAAATTGTATGAAAAAACATTGGGTTAGTTGTAACAATAATTAAAAGCAAAGGTTTATTGTACGTTATTTTCACTTCGTTCTAAATTCCGGAGTCCTTTCGGTGTCAATTATATTTATATTATGATATAAAAACATTGTGAATTGTAGGATATCCCAAGTATCTTTCTCCAGCACCACATCTCTAGGGCATAAATCTTTTTCTTTTTCACCTCCCACAAGGGCCACGTCTCAGCGGTATATAGGAATATTAGGAAAACAAGAGTACGGACCAGTCAGATCTTATATGAATTAAACTAAGAAATCATAAAGTCAATATTACATAAACCTATATAACATGGCGATATACCCACGTTGATGTTTTTAATAATGTCAATATACATATAACTTTGGTTTTATGACGTTTGTGCGTGCTCATTCATGTTGAAAAGAGCTTACAATAATGGGGTCAATTAGTTAAATTGACTCTAATATTCGATGCTCATTTAGCTCCTCGTGATCGCGTACCGACTGTCTTTCTATGTTATTTTATAATATGTTAACACTCAGACTGAGACCTATATATTATATAAATATTACTGTACTTATTTTTATTACTTATAAAGTATTATTCCACATAAGGAGAGAAAAGGTTTTGAGAAAAGTACTGTATTTATTATGCAAGTCCCTTTAAAATATTGATATCACAAAAATGAACGACAATAACATTTGGGTTTGGGTTTAGGTCATATTCAGGAAAATAAATCGATTACTACAAACGATTAAACGATCCCGTACCAATTTCATCATCATGGAAGTCAACGAAAATACAACTTGAAGCTATGAATTCATTTTATATGGAAGGACACTATTTTTGAAATAATATGAGTATATCATGCATATATTATATGAATTTCCACTTTTTGGATTTTTCGATTCTTCTACTATAAGTTCTAACTTATTGCCAAATTGCATATCTCTAGGTCAACGGGAACCCTTATAGGTTTTGATTACGCTGTGATTTTCATACAAATACGGCATACGGGAAAAAAACTATACATAAAAGCTCATTTCTTCTGATTACATTAACTTAGAAGTTTGATTATCTCTGTGTTCCAAGGGATCATATAACTGGATATTTGATATTAATTTCAACTTGATACCGCCACGTGTTTTCGACAAAATCGTGTTCTCAATACCAATTTCCGAGAAACAGACGGACTACAAAGTAATCCTATAAGGGTTCCTATTTTTCCTTTTGAGGTAGGTACGGAACCCTAAAAACAATAAATAAAAGCTATAGCTAAATGTAATAATAATAAGTAAATTAAATAGATACAGTAAATAAATAATATAGTTTAAAAAGCTATAAATTCTTTTTTATTTATTTTGCAACGAAAAGCAACAATTTCACTAGATACTGCCTGTTAGATTAAATTAGAGCTTTATTTAATTAAATAGAAACAGCTTAATATAATATATTTATTACATGTTAAACAACTTACTTGACCAGTTACAGTGAATAGCACGGCAAGCAGTATTCTAAGTGGCAGCCGGGCTCTGTAAGCTCTGTGAGACCAAAGCCTATGCACACCTGCTGTTATGCCAAAACCCGATGTGTATATTGTCGAAAAAGCTATAATAAAAAAAAATACTATGTGATGATAACAAAGTACAATAAATAGTAATAATATATACTTATTAAAATATATTAATTTTAGGTTTATGTCACTTATATGGCTAACTAATCTAATTGTGTGTAATATTAGACTCTTTTTATATTTTTCATTATTTCCATTTAGTCAAATAAAAAAGAAAGTTTTATATGAAAATAATTTTTAGTTTTAATTTTTCACTTTTGCTCACCTCATTCTTTATTCTTTATTCTCCTTCCTTATATTGTAAGGATATCTCAAAGTGAAAACTTTGTAAATAAGAGATTTACTAATGTATGTAACGAATCTCCACAGAACAAAAAAAAAATATCACAAAAGTACTGTGGTAATATAATTACTATAGTAAGTGAAATGCTTTACGTACCTATATAAAGAAATCGATATAAAATTGTACATAATACAATAATTTTTTAAAAAAATCTTATAATATTGTGGCGCGTGACACGAATAAGTTAAATTTATTCAATAAATAACTATATCAGTAAAACCATGTAGAAAATTGAAAGACGTACTTAAAAAAACTGACTAAATAGACTATTTAACTGAATAATATATCCGTTTTATGAACGGTCGCCATTTTGTTTAATTTTAGTAATGGTATTTGCATTAATATATATACATAATGAGAAATGAATATGACATAAACAAAGTGTTCATTGAGTTCATCTAGGTTTTAATTTCATATTTCAAAAATTTAAAAAATAATGTTATAGCCGACCTCTCTTGTACTTATTAATTTATGAGTTTTGTTTTGTAACGTTACTGGGTGGTATTCGGAAATACATTAAAACTTGTTTGTTATTGAAAGTTACTACTATCGTGCTTCACCACGTTATAATCTATTAATGTAACCTTGACAGAATAATTCTGGCAAAGATGAATACACCCTTGGCATTTCAAACGTTTTCTTGTGTTGGTTGTTGACCTATGGAATATTTGACTAAAAATTATTGTATTTCTACAGTACGTACTAGCACATAACAAGTTCAACGCTCCCTGTATTTTCGTTGAATAGGAAAACTTGAAGTTTGTTATTTTTGATGTAATTTACTTTAGGAATTGATATCAACGTAAACCAAAAATTTGTATGAATTGGTATTGATATCAATTTTATACTATGATCTTACCAGCTACTAAGAAATCAGTGCTATATATTTTATAGTACAATCAAGCATATTATATACATTATTTAGAAAATTATTTTATTTTGGAATAAACAAATTTTAAACTGGTTAAATATTTTTTTTATCGGTATTACGTTTTTTTTTTAATTTTGTCTACGTATATGTAAACGTTTCAACTTTCATATATTTTAAGGCCTTTTTGTTTTATTCCTTAGGTTTTGCAACCATGATGACCTTGAGTTTCACCGAGTGACTAGTCTCACTCTCGTAAATAGGTATTCATTGACTTGACGAGTATCGCTTATAATTGTTGCTTTGTGGGTTTTTTTTACAAATATTCAACTTACACGTTATTAATATAGGCATTACTTGTGCCTATATAAGTAGTAGTGCCTTAATCAATAACATGAAATTTGAATCGAATCCATTGTAATGACATTCAGTATATATACGAAGCAGCTCGAGTATATTTATTACTTTTTATTTTGTATAGTCCCCCGCATATAGCAGAGGATATCTAGTCTTTAGGCAATGCATGAATAGTGGGGCTATTCGTCAAATCTCAACGCTGCGCTTTGGCTCTTAATCAGGGCGAAAGAATGAAATTACTTCATCCCTTCGAATGGGGATCGAACCAATGGCTTTAAAAAATGTATTTTATTGTGGCAAAGCTTTACCCTTTGCTCAAAGAAGCAGCAGCCCACACATAGCAAGATAGAGAAAGGGAACCTAGTGATTAGATACTCTGTTCCCCGCTTTCCGCCTTTCAAGATATTGCATTTTGAGTGACGGAAATCAATTAAAAAAAAAAAAAGAATATATATATATATATATATATATATATATATATATATATATATATATATATATATATATATACATATACATATATATATATATATATATATATATATATATATATATATATATATATATATATATATATATATATATATATATATATATATATATATATATATATATATATACATATACATATATATATATATATATATATATATATATATATATATATATATATATATATATATATATATATATATATACATATACATATATATATATATATATATATATATATATATATATATATATATATATATATATATATATATATCCAAATAATTAAAATTATTACTTACCAAATAATGTAGTAAGGAATTTCACTTCACTAGTAATAACGAGGTAGAAGCCATAAATTGTCACTAAATGTAACGACACTTGCACTATTAAATCGGGCCACTTTATTCGTGGCCTAAATTTCATAGCTTCATACTTTGATATATTAAAGTCTGTATCATTTATATTATCACTAACGTCTTGTGGTTGTATCGTGTTGTTATTTTGCAAATGTTCCGATTTGTCAATTAAATGCATTTTTATTTGAGGAATTGATTCAAGCGATTTGACGTTTTGTTCAGTTGGAGCCATATCACAGAATAAATTAATTTACTTAGTCACAAGCACGGTTTATAGTTTGTACAGTTTTATTCAAAACTATTAGTCACTTTTTAACGAGAGTCACTCCTATAAATACATATCTGGATAAGTAATACACTGCCATATAAGACGTAGAATATAAAATATATCGAAAAAATTTACATATATTGCGCTATTGCATGTTCAGATTAAGTCAGTGGTCCAACCCCACTCCCCTTGGTGGATGTTACGTACATATATAAAATTTTTTTGGCATTTATAAAGTCAAATCCATATTATTGTAATAATAAAAACATTTAATATGTTGACGTTATTGGAGAGAATAGGGGTGCATTTTATTCTTGTTTTATTCGAATTATATATAAATATACATAAATATACATACATACGTTTGGACTAATAAATTGATTGATTTTTTTTTCTTTCTTTTCTGTCACCTGTCATTATCGGAGATAGACGTCTATCATTTGCTCTGCTCACTTTACACAATAAAAATATTAAAAGTAATAGAAAATCATTGTAGACGACTCAAGATTGTGATTTCAGTTACTATAATATATAAATATCAATAAGTTGAACATAAAAAATGAAGTGATAGTGTTATATTCTTTAATTTATGGCTTTTAGGCGTGCCAGAAGTGATTTGTGGATCGGTGTGAAGTGTACGTATTTTATATAACGACCTTTGAACCAAGCTTCCTCCTTGTGGGTGCTTTAATAATTAATTATTGATACAACCATATTACATACGATCCACAATTCGGTTATATTAACAACATTGGTCTAGGTGTTCGCTACTCAGGAAGTTGAGTAGCGAGCGTTTAGCGAGAGATGCCTGAATTCAAACCTCTTTAAAAAGTCAAATTTTATTATTTTTTTCAAGAAGATTTAAAACAATGAGTGATTTGAAACAACTTTTCTGTGGAAATTTTCTGGTGGAAAAATCTGTGATAAGCTAATTGAAAGATTAACTAAAAAGAAAGATTAACATATCTTATTTCTTGGATTATCCATGTATTAATAGAAAAAATAGTATTAAGATAATATAAACAATATACAGCATACAAAATAATTAATAATTGGCGTATATAGTTTTGTTATTTTATGCGTCTAATTAAAATATTAAACGAATACCTTTTTCAATTCAATATAATACTTGTTATCATATTCGGGACACCCGTTTAGCAGGAGAACTGCCACGCTTTTCTAGCCACAACGGAGAAATTAAAATAATTGATTCTTTCCCCGGGTAAGTGGGGATGATATTTTTTAGGATTCCGTACCTATAACGGAAAATACGGAACCCTTATAGAATCGGAAGTTGCAAATCGTTGAACCACAAAAAAAAATGAAACATCTAAATCAACGCAATCAAAAGATATTTGTAGTTCGTTTCATACAAATGACATACCTACCGATATTTATTATTTGTTTTAATTTTATTATATAAGTAAATGTAATTTTTTATTACCGCGTAAAATTACTACATTCAAGTTTTACTTTAATATGAATACAGAAAGATAATATTTTTTTTAGTATAGTTACATACCTAACAGGCTGACTGATTAATGGCGACAAAATATAAGTCTTTCAAACCTCTAATCGATCTGTAAATAGCGATATGCACGAACACTACATGTTTTTTTATCATGTAAATAAAAATAACAGCAAATCAATAATGTTGTATAGCTACAGAAATAGTAAAAAACTTGAGTGTTTCTAAATTGATAGTGATAAAATTATCATACTGGCCTCGCATATAATATATACTTATATTAGAATTTTAAATTATAGTTAATCAATTTCGTGTTAGTAGATTTCTAAAGACCGATTTCACTACCACCATTTCACTGAATATTTTAAAGACCGACTTTATTTATAACGAAATTTAAGTAATATTTTCGTTTAACAAATTTGATAACATATTACAATATAAAGCAACAATATTTCGGACGGTTTTCAAGAGGCGCAGGTTTAAATCCCGTATGATAAATAACATATTACCTACAATTACTAACATAATGAAATACAGTAAACTCTTATCTATGTTGTACAAACAAAAACTATGTCACTCTATACATTTTATGCTCTAATCTGAAGTTTCGCCCCTACCGTGGTCAACAAATATCAAAAGTTGTGTATGCGGATTACATGTGTCATGATGCATTTAGCATATAGGCACATTGGGCTACATCGTGACTGACGTGATGTAATATAGGCTTCCTCGATAAATGGACTATCCAAAACAAAAATGGCTTCAGTATTTCCTCAGATCAGTGTGTTTAACTAAACAAACTCTTATACCTAATATTAGTATAGATTCTCATATAAAACTATATGTATAATTCTCTATATATAATTCTCATATATAATATATCTTCAGAATTTAGATCGCATAGTAGAATAGGCAAAGAGAACCTGCTCCCTACCCTACCTACCTCCGTTCTCCACTTTCCGCCCAAATTCTAGAAACTGCGGTCAATTACTAACCGATGATTATATCTATTATGGTCTATAAGTCAAACCCGCTTCAACTAGACTATTGTTAAATGACGTGCATGATAAACACCTGTGTTTGATAAATTTATTGGTTTGCTGATTATCTATAATCGTTATCGGTTTGTCTACTTTCAAATATTCCCTTAACGATTGATACATAAGCGAGTCGTCCGGTGTTACGCGGTATGACACATTTTGTAAAGTATTATTATATGATATATCTATGCAAGCTAAATATCTGTCATCTTATATTTATATTCAATTAAAGAACTGATAATGTTTTAAGTTAAAGTAGGTTTTGCTAGCATATAGGTGTATCACATAATATCAATGTAAACTATTGAAATAGAAAAATGCAACTTTAAAAGAGAGCAATTTCAAGATTTTTTTTAATTTTTTTGTTAAATAAAAAATTGGATTCAAAATTGTGTTGAGTTAACGGAACTTAGTTTTTGAATCGAAACTTTCAATAATTTCCCTGTTCCCTGTAACAGTATACATAAAAAATATCGAATCTGCCTATTTCGACATTCTTCGTCGGTTCCTGTCAGCATTTTTTTATTAATAACATCACATTCGATTATCTGTTTCCTAGATTACTTGAAGTAATAATTTCTCCTTCATACAATAATAAAAAAAATGTGTACGAAAAGGTTAACATAGCTAACATCATAACTTAACTATCGATTTGGATATATTGAATATTATAGTAAGTTTTGGTGTTACAGTCTTTATCCACCATAATCATACATACATTGGTTAAGATAAATTTGAGTATAATCAGCCACAGCACTATTAATACTGTACACGGCAGCAATACTCCTTTCTAAATCAATTTCGTACCTTGTACATATCTACAATTTTCAACTACAAAAATCCAATTCAATTGATGACTTCATAATAGAAAAATAAAGTTAAATATACTATAGTAATTAGTATAACTATATACTTAACTAGATCATCAAAACTTTTTAAAACATAAATAAAACTCATCGAAAGTAATCTAAAGTGGTACTTTTTACAAGGATTTACATTAGTAATACCACATACAATATCGAAATAGGCAGTTTCGATAGAAATGTATCATTAAAAACCACGTACATAATCGTAATTGCCACTTTTGATTGTATTAGGAATATAACGTGTCAATTTTATTTGATAAACAATCGAATCTACCAGATTCGATACGCGCGCATGAACTGCGGCGTATACTCACGAAAATGGTAGATATATAATTAATCTAATTACTTATATACTTTCTATTGGTGTATGAATGAATGAGCAAGAATATTATACATATATAACCCAGGCGCTATAGGTTAGGTTCAAAATGAAGCTTGAAGAGTAGAGGAAAGAATTGATGATCTTTTAACTTATCACAAATCACAATCGGTTATAGATATATTAACGTTGTAAAACCGACAATTTAGTGACCGACTCACTCACAAAAAGGTAACCGACTTGATATTTGGTACTAAGGTAAGAAATTATTCATATATAAAGGAACAAATCTGAAAACTAAAAAATACTGAAAATTTCTATCAAAATCAATAATAATAAAATCTAGTATGAAACGGTATTCTGGTATTTAGCAAAATGCAGGATTAATAACATATTAATTTTAATACACTTGAAGTCAAATCATGGTACGAGAATGTTCTATAGTAGTAGGAAAATGAAGCGATTTTAATAATAACAATATATTATGTATTAGTAATAAGAATTTTCAGAAGAATTCAGCAATGTCGTTCTTGACTTCACCGACAAAGACCGATATCTATATGTATGCCAAATTCTATATTAACTTGGAAAGTACTTAAACCCCAAGATTATTATTAATAATCTTAAAGAAAATAAGCTCTTTTAGGACGTTATTTTGAAGGATAAATAAAAATGAGGCTGTGTCGACGCAGTTGATATGTATTTGTCTACACACGATGAGGTTGCATTTGAAATCTCTTCGAGGCAATGACATATGCTTTAAATATTTTCGCTTCAACTTACTTGAACAAATTTGAATAATTTGTAGTGGCTTTTACAAGATTATTCTAGCCATTGAATGAAAGAAAAGAAAAGAACAGAAAAATGAAATAATACCTATATTAATATTATTACACTTAAGAACATAAGTGTAAATACGTTAAGCCGTAAATCGTCTCCGAGTCGTCTAATTTTTCTTAATTTTCTTTTCTTTCGTTTATATTAAAATATATTTGAATAGCGGGGAACGGAGTGTCTTGACACTAGGTTCCTTCTGCCTACCCTGCTATGAGCGGGATATAGTGTGACGTTAAAAAAAAAATTGAATATTGTTGTAATTATATAAGCGACATATGGCCGTTAAATGTTATGTTACGCAATACATTCGTTGGACTTAAAATAAATCACGTAAGTATTTAACGACGAATGTATTCACATAATGAAATACTATAACTTTAAACATTTTAGACTAACTTACATATAAAGTGTATTCCTTTTGCCACATTTAGATGTTCTAAAAAGGTTTAGATTAAAATTATTTTGTTTTCCTCAATTAGTTAACTTTTCCTATCCAATTAATATATCCAAATATTTACCCTTTTTTTTCATTTTCTTCTTTAGACCGTTAAAGAAGAAAATGAAACCAAAAACATATCTATTAATTAAGATGAAAGGAATTTTTTAAGTCAGTATATTATCGGATCTTATCTTCCATTTATAGCACAGATAATGTTTGAAATTGTAACAAAGAGTGTCTGAACTACGAAATTCGAACCAAGTCGTATAGATTAAAGTCTAGCGATTACTATATTACATAATAATCGGTCTACACACATGCTTTAATATATATACATACATATTTTATCTGTTTGCTAACCTATCATAAGAATGATTGTTTAAATAGTTGCACTGAAAAACATATAATTGAACTAAATACCTATTAGCTTTTAAAATAAAAATCATGCAATGCGCCCAGCATCGTGAAATGGAAAAAATGACATACACTTGAGTTTTGATATATAAGTGCTTGAGTTACATAAGTTATAATCAACGTGATGTATGTAATATCCAACATTTACATATATTCGATTTGAACTGGTAGTCTCTGTAAATAGCGCCTTCAACCAAAGAAATTCTTCAATTTTATAATCTTACAATAGATGATACTCGTAGTTATATTAAGTAGGACGTTGTTGACGTCACGTTAATAGTGACAATTTTAATTATATTAAACAACTATCGACCCGTTCGCGGCTTCGCCCCTTAATATACGAAATCACATTGTACATGTTCAGGAAATTTGTATACATATACATATACACATATATATATATATATATATATATATATATATATATATATATATATATATATATATATATATATATATATATATATATATATATATATATATATATATATATATATATATATATATATATATATATATATATATATATATATATATATACCTGTCAGTGAATGTCCCCTCAAAGTTAGTCCATTCGTTTCAGAGATTAGCCGGAACGAAAAGACAAAAATTATAATCAACGTTATTTTGGTATATGTACCGTATATATAAATATCAAAGCCGGTTATTTTAATATTACAAGCAGAAACTCCAATTTTATTTTTTTAATTTTTTTTAAATTTAATATAGTAAATAACTATACATCTATATAATTTTTAAGTACAAATAAACTTACAATCTTATATAAAATAGACATTCAAATTCCATATAATACTTGAACAAATTAATACATCTCATATAAGAAAGCTTTTTTTTTAAATCACCTCTGTAACATGACCTACCATTCAAAAAAAATAATAATCAAAAACCATTCATAATTGGGGGAGTAATAGTGTCACAAACATACGAAAAAACACATTCGACTTGAGAACCTCTTTCCTTTTGAAGACGGTTAAAAATAAAGCCTATTAATAGTAATTTCAATATCAATTGCCACATAGAGTAAATACATTATACAATTTTATTTACTTTTTTAGGGACCCTTTCTTTTCCTACATAGATGAATTGCGTCCGTTTTCAATATTTTTTGAGATCACATCGAACACCATCGGGGTTCTAGTATTTACTCTTAATTTTCACAGTGTCTATGAGAAAAAAATGGAATATTTATCTATATGTTATATTTTATCTGGACTACTTGACTCGAGCGCGGTAAACCTTCGCGTTTACCGCAACTTTAACGCGATGCGACGTGCGGTAAACGTTCAGCGAATGTCCCATAAAATCAGTTCAGCTGTTCTGATTAAACGACAGACAGACAGACAAAATTTTTAAAATTGGTTGTTAGTGGTTTAGTTTCATGAGAAAATTTTATTTTGAAATCGCAGACAGACACTTTTATATAGGTATATTATGTTATTTATATGCATGGCACATTCATATAAATAGCATGTATTTAAAAAAAATTGTAAATTAAAAATAATTAACAACTTTGGCCGACTAGCCGACTAGCTTATTAGTTGTGAAGAAGCGTCTAATCGGCCATACTGATATTTTTTTCTACAAAACCAGAAGATGTTTTCATGTACAATGATCACATTAAGAATCAAGATCAAGTGACTTCAATATAGCTCGTATAGATCGATGGGTGAGGCGATTGCACTCATAACCAATCACGTATGTATAAAATGTGAATATGTGAAAGTTGTTTTACAAACTTGATGAGAAAAGTTAAATCAAAATATGACATACTGACTAAAAAATATTACAATATATAAAAAAATAAAATCCATAACACATTTACATCAAGGACTAAATTATTCGGACCAACTTTTTCAAGATCTACATACACATGACACATGAAATTCTACATAAGTGCTATATGAAATTTTGTCTTTTGGAATAAAACTGGGCAATTTTCTTATACTTATCGGTTGCCGACTATTCGCCGCCTAGCCTCCAACTACGATAGTGACCGAAGTCAGCATTACCGACTAATCTAGGTACACCTAGACTAGGTACAACTCTATTTATATGTATAGATTTATTAATCTTTACATAATATCTAAACAATCCGACAGTATCTACACAACTAGACTTTTATACGTGTCTTATTCGTCTTTTAAATAATTATCCTCTAACTCCTAATAAATGAGGAGTTATGTCTTCTTTCATCATCAAGTGACGTAGAAATCGGTGTACACATAAAAATAGATATGGCGAACACAGAGGCTCCTCCTAATTTAAAGTCGGTTAAAATTGCTATCCTCGTACATAAATGCTTGTTCATTTGTATTGCTTCTAATAAACATTACGTAAAATATTGACCATCTTTGTTATTAATGAATATGGACACTACAGCGTTGTGAATTGTGATATAATTTATTGTAAACTCAATGACACGGATGATATCATACTTAGTAAGGGCTATGTACACGTTCAAGGCTGATGTTAAAAACTAGCACACATACACAATATACAATATAATATATTCAGTATCTCGAATTCGAAAGCGGAAAACGGAATTACGACATCGTTTCTCTAAGATAGCAACAATATTTATGATATTTTTTGAGGCTAACAATATACTTCTAATATTAATAATTCATAATTTCTTCAATTTCACTTTCAAAATAATATTTTGCACGGAGCAAACAACATACGAGTATTACAACTCATATATACGTAATTATACACATATTAAATATATCATTTTATTTATGTATAAATTTAGTATACGAGCTGTAGACCGCAAAATAGTAAGTACGCAGTAAAATCCAATTTTCTTCCTGTTCCCGTTACAATTTCGAGAAATCCTCTTCTTACGGTCGAATTGGCGAGTGTAGTGCTTCCTTTATCAACACACGCCAAGGACCTTTCATGCCAAATTTCAGTTTTTACGCTGCATAATTTCAACTGTTCGTTGTCTGCAAGTCACACAGTAACAGAAGAGTGACAGTTTTAATATATTATAAATATTATTTTAAGTTGATGCTACAAATCCATGTGCATATAAATAATAATAAATTTTATTTAATTTATTTTTCAGTTACAATATCATTATACCATGTACGATGTAGAACTCTACTTATAATGTACATACAGTACTTAATCCTATATGTAGTAGGTACAGAATTGACCGAGAAATTATTTAAATAACAAATTAATTACTAACTATAAATATAAAGATGCGCCAATGTTATTAAACAAACATTAGTTTGTGGGAATTATGCTTTATACATTATGCTTTTGAGGCAACTGAAATAGGTTTAAATTCCTATTCCACAACACGTGAAAGTAAATAAATCAAATACATATTACACAAATTATTCACAGTTAAGCTCTTATGTCGTCTATTTTTTTAACAAAAACCTTAAAAGAGAAACCAAATAACTATTTGAACGTTTCACGTTTAGCTTAAACTCCCGACTGCTAGCCTTGACACACACAAATTTGTATACGCACGTGACGAAAGCGAGTAGTAGACAAGGTAAGAAAATTTTTTGGCTTGCGCAATTGTTGCTAGTTTCTTAACATAATTCGCGGAAAACTACAGGCGTGATTAAACAACTACGTAACTTCGACAGGCCGTGGATTACACTGGCGCGCGCGGCGTGTTATGCTGTACTGATGAAGAATTGGAGGCATGGACTCGCGATAGGGGGTCGGGGCCATGCAAACAAACCATATCTACCTATGAAACTTAACGTCTTAATGGTGACTCACCGTGAAACCGTCTCGCAGATACGTTCGAAGATATACGTGTATATGTATTTATATTTTCGTATAGTTTTTAAGTTGGTTGTAGAAACTTTTATTAAATGTCTGTTAGCCAATTTGAATACAAACAAACTATCAAAATATAAAAACATTTTGATAGTTCTTTTTTGATATAATGTAAAGATTTTATGTAATTTTACTTTTATTTCAACATTTATAAAATGAATATAAGTTCATTTTTAAACACAAAAAAGGTAAGACAAATATTTAAGAAAAAAGATCAAAATGATATGTTATCTTGCTTATTTTATTTTTACAAAAAATGTAAAAATAATTATTTTAGATACATATTTGAGTTTCAGTACCTATTATTTTAAAATTGATGCCGCGACAAGTCTATAGAATATGTTGTGAAGGCAGTCATCGATGCGTCACCGGGCGGCGGCGAGGCGCGGTGACGGCCTACGCACATACAACACCATAGCGCTGCCTAAGTGAACCACTGAAATAAAAACCACTTACGTAACTTCTCATATTACTTACTATTTTACCTTAACTCTATAGTTCAAATATAAAATAGCTAAATAAATATTAAATGGCCAAAATTATAAACAAAATTATTTATTTGTCTTTATATTAACATATTTTATAATAAAATATATCAGTTTATTAGTATAACTCTGTTTAAGCACCTATACAGTAATATAAATATATTATTTACATTATATACTAGCGACCCGCCCGCGGCTTTGCCCGCTTAAGGAAGCTAGATCGCGTTCGTTTTAAAATTTTATACCTACATCATAATGCAATTTTTCGACTTTCTCGTCGTCTTTATTGAATTACTCTTTTCTTTATTAAAAATCCGTGATCAATCTACGTATATGTTTCTTACATGTATATATTAAAACGTAAACGTATATAACATTTAGTCCGTAAGCAGATTATATTTTTTTATTTATTTTCAACTTTATTTCTAGATTATGCTTTTCTATTAATAAAGTAAATAAAAATAATATCCACTTCCCGCAATTACACACACATACACATAACTTCACGCTTTATCCCTAGCGCGGTAGTCAGATAGAACGGAGCGCCAAACTCTACGGTCCCTACCTCTTTCGCCTCGTCCATTGTCATTACCCTTTTTATACATACTCTCCGGGGGGTCCTCATGCTTTGTAAGTGACCTTCCTCAAGTAACTTCGACACTGTGTTTTCGAAGGTAAACCGCGATTTTCCCTTACCTCTCTTACCATTCACTTTTGTTCATATATCCCATGCTTCCCACGATTGGAATTTATAATTCAAACCATACTAACACTAATCATTTTTTATTTATTGGAACGTCATGATAATTAAATTAAATTATTTTTTATTGTTAA